>JARJLF010000338.1:0-227627 GCA_029378395.1 Mycena leptocephala
ATTCCGGGACGGTCCTGTTATCGAAATCCGACGGTTGTGGTTACGGTTGCGAGACTCCCGTCTTCCGGTTCTCGTGGTAGGGATCTGACACCATACGGCCTCCTATTTCATCTCCCGAGTACTATCTGCTAACTTGAAGCCTAATGCATGCGTGCTCTTTTTTTCTTTGACTTGTCATGTTATTTCCGACCAAGTTAAATGCATGCGTGTCTAGATTTCATTTTCTTTTATGTACAAGTTAAGTATTGCCATTGGATACTGGTTACGAGTCTAGATGATTCCGAGCTTGATCAGTTCCGAAGACGAACCGTTTACCGTTCATCGGATACTTAGCTCAATCCCTCTGCAAAAATATCATGATCGCTCATAATGAACCTTATTTAACTTATGTCGAATGTTAACGTTCAGCGATTTGGACGTCCCCGCTGCCTCTGAATTCTACGAGTTCCTTGACAAGTTTTCATTTCTGAGTTGGGGATTGGGGTGTACTTATAAGTAGCCCGCATCGCTTCAAAGGTCTCCAAATATTATCACGAGTCTGGCGCTCAAGACTTAGATAGTACAGTTGAACTGCCTCAGAAGTACACCCGATTGTGAAGAAGTTCTTTGTTTTTGCTTTAACGACCGAGCAAATTCCAGGAAAGAAATTCAGATAGTCTCCTGAGTACTGGGTGACTTTCCATAAGGATAGAATTCTCTGAGCAGAGTTGACTCGAGGGTGCCAGTGATGGCATCCATTAATAGGATATTCCAGTTGTCCAGCAACGGCCTGAATTCGCGTAAGAAAGAATATTCCGATCAATTTGGTTCTCACCCTTGAAGAAGCACCATAACGAACTTCGATGAGGGATGCATTAATGGGGCCATGGCATTTTTCGAATTTGGGCGCTCGGCGGCTTGGGAAGCGGACAGAGTGTCTGTGCACGCCGCCAAACTAGTTTGTTCCAAATAATAAAATCTGAAGGGGAGGGGGGCCCTCTTTAGAATTTCTTCGGAGTTCGTTCCGGTCCTTCTTCAAGGGTGAGAACCAAATTGATTGGAATATTCTTTCTTACGGGAATTCAGGCCGTTGCTGAACAATCGGAATATCCTATTAATGGATGCCATCACTGGACCCTCAACTAAGCTCAGAGAATATTCTATCCTTATGGAAAGTCACATCTCGAAGATTCCGAGGCTGAAATTTTATTCGTCGGTTACAATAGAATTTTTCAGAGCACCCTACTACTGTTAATTTAACGTTCATCGCCTTACCGTTCAATTGCCGTTTGTTTAGTTCAGTGAAGCTTCTATAATTATCGGTGGCGGTGTTGCTTCAAAAAACGCATCAGATGATGGATTGGCGGGATGACCCAAGGTTGACCGCGGCGAACCTGACTGCCACTTCCTCAAAATTGAATCTCAGAGCCGGCTCTTGTGGCGTCTTGTAAGCTGATGGTGGCCCCATCGACCCCTTGACGACGATGTGACCGACAGCCTGGACCTCACGGCGAATGCCCGTCTTCAGCTCAGGACTGAGTTAGTTCACAAAGGATCCACCAATTTAGGAGACATTCTGACATCCCTTTCTAAACGTCTGGACTCTTATGTCATCTCAACGCGGTGGTCAACTGGGGGCAGCCCTGCTTCATCCGCCCGAATCCTTGCTAATCGGCGCAGTTTTTGTCCCATGAGCTCAATTGTGATATCGTTGGCTCCGGCACGGGTGTCGATGGTAGTACCATAGTAGGAATTCTTTCAATTGATATTATTCATGTGACTCAACGCTCACCAAGTTCTTCTTTCAATTCAATGGCGGGCCTTCAGTTTTCTTTAAACGCTCCTCAAAAATCTCACATAACGCCTCAAAAATCTCACATACATCTTCGAGAATTCAAGGGTAACTCCGCGACCTTCAAAGTTCAGTTCTTTTTCAGGCTTCCATTTCGGTCGTCTGTACGGTCAACAGGTTTTTCCAAGGTGCGACAGCAGTGCCTTTTCCGTCTTCTTCCTTCCAACATCAAGAACTTCGGGTAGCTTCGGGTTGTCGTTGAGTCGGTGACGCGTTGCTTCAAACTCAATCGATATGTACTTCTTCTCCTTCTTGGCTCCGCTGGTCTTCTTTAATTTTCGCATTTATTCCCACCAGATATAAGGTTCGACACCTTGTAACTTATAAATACTTTTCACCTCGCAAAAAAGAAACTTCATGATTAGTTTACAGCTTTCCCGCTAGCATGCCCATTTTTTCACAGCGTTTGCGACTCCAGATAATTGTTTCTTTTGTTCACTCGTGCATTTAGATACTGGGCCAAACGCGGAAAAGTACAGAGCAGTGAGCAGTGAGGCGGTGAGCACCGTCCGGGGAAGTTGCCTATTTCGTCGCGTTGATCACGTCAAACCGAGCCTGTCAACTTGAAGGATCAATATCTCTGGGCCGCCTATTAGCTCCGAACATGTCGTTAAGCGACAACCGACCATGTGCTTAACATAAACCGGTAAACTTTCGAGTGAATTTGATGATCACAAACTTCTTACTTACATCACCTTTCTGATCCCAGCTTTTCCCCTTTTGCAATGGAAATAAGATCTGGAGGTTGCCGTGACATAAATTCCAAGGGTCGCGTCCCTACTTACCACCCATTCTCACCCACCATCTAATGGCGCCTCAGAGCAGTCGTAGCGGCAGCACCCGGGCTAGGGCACAAAGCGACGCTAGGCCCCCTCCTTCTAGCATGCCTGTTCTGCCCACTCCGTCGTACTCACATGTGTCGAGTTATCGGTGGGTTTTATTTCCCAACGTCCAATAATATTCCTCACTTTCTTTTAGGTCCCTGCAAATGGAGCTTTTACTCTACAGCCCGTCCGTTAAGGTACTACCCAGTACCAGAGCGTCAACCATGCACTACCTGTGTTTGGTGACCATGATGTCGTGGGTGGCAAAGTCATTCTGGACCCCAGCTGCCAGGCAGGGCGTCTTATGTTGACTGTAAGTTCATGCTGCCATTCGACATTTTTTAGCTCAATGTTACCTCAGATCGAAGGCGCCTTCACGTACAGTTCAACGGAGAAAAGCGGTGACAACAATTATGGCCGGCTCCCTGAGAAGCGGAGACACGTATTTTTTTCGTCGTCGAAGGTTATTCAAGTATCTTCGTCGGACTCACATCCTCCGCGGTCGGCCTTTCGGGAAGTCTTCGTCATAAAGCGTCGGCCAAGTGGTTCCAGTATCAAATCTATGGTGTTGGAGCCGCGCGCTTATCCCTTCGCGTTCGAGCTGCCGCGGAGTCAGCGTTCCGGCGAAGAGATGCCTCCGACTTTCTGTTCGTCGGATCCCGATTGTGCACCTTTCGAAGTCGTCTACCAAGTCTCGCGGTTTGGGAGTCCTCCGACGTCACAGAAAATCCATCCTTGTAAGTCATAGCGGATACAAGTTTTGTCGTTGCTCACGTCCACTTCAGTCTCGAATCCCCATCGTGCTGCACCCTGACCCTGACTTTCACTCTTTGGATGGCCTCCCCGACGACTCGAGTTCGTGGCTTGAAATGCCTCTCAAGTCCGACCGGCCGATTTCTTTTCGATGTGCGGTCAGTAATTTCGATGTATATTAAAGGCGGTGGGACTAAATCAGGGTTACTTAGGTCACATTACCGACCTCTGTTACATTCTCTCGCGCGTCTTCTATTCCCTACTTTGTCGTTTTCACAACAACCCCACGGTCTTCAACTCTTGCACGGGAGATCGCTTCTGATGCTACCATCTCCATTTCTGTCTTCAGCCAAGTGACCATCACGGAACCGGCCGTCCTTCCTATCTCTCCTCCGCAAACACCCAGCGAAGACTCGCATGAATCGCTTCCATTTCAGCAACCACGGACGAAACTGCTCAGGCGAGTGAAATCTCGGACATCTCCGTGGTCCCCTCGAGCCTCGACGACCCGGAGTTGCGAGATAAACCCCTGCCGCGGCTACCTACGCAGACCGCGTTTTTTTCTACGCAAACCATGAAAACCGATATGTGCATCGGATTCCCGAAACGGCCGCGCCACCAACAAACCGCCGACAAACCGCACCACCCGTCGTTGCATGCGCACCAGGCACTCCCGGATGGACTGCATAAAGCCAAGGTAATTATACACCTCAGTGCTTCGTTCACACTTTTCTTAAATCTTTTTTAAGATCTATCTCCACCGCGATATGTTACCGAGCATCGATTGGGCCGGTGTATCTGTAAAGGTGCGTTTTCTGGTCTTCGTCACGGTCCTTGTGCTAACAAATGCCTCCAGTATTATATGGATGTTTCTGTTCTCTTCGGTCAGGATGAGCTTCGAGCAAGAGTTCCCCTGCGGATAATTTAGTCGTCATAATTTTGCTGTCAGTATCACGCTCGTTCCCAACTCTTCGTTAGACATTATTGCTTTGAATGTTGCTCGTATCATCTGTATAGTCTACCGCATATAGTTCGCCGCAAAGGCTAGGAATTCAATAAATTGAGAATTATCGCATGACTTGGGCTCGATACTAGCCATAGCCTCTTAACCTGCGTGAATATTTGAAGCAAGATTTGAAGTCGTCCAAAATCGTTACTACGCATCACCTTCCTTTTTGGGCTCAACCACGCTCAAATTCTACCGCGTTGTGCCATGTCTGCGGAACGTCCGTCTTCGAGATGGCAGATAATGCAGGACGGTAGGACATTCTACAAACGACAGCAGCTCTACTCTATCCCTGGAAAGCTGCCCAACTTGAGTGACTACATCGTCGCTGGATGCCGAAACGGTGGCCCAATAGGTCTGTGCGTTCTTCCCTGGGACACCACGGACGTCTGACGGTGCTCTTCAGCGCTTATGCGCGACCATACGAAACTCGTCGCGTTGGGTCGTACGACGCCAGCCATCACGAAGGCTCAAATCCAAATCTACTCTCCTGCAGGCGAAGGCTTGCTCCTGTTCAGTGTGGATATTCCACCATGTTATACCGGGACTACCACTCAATTCTGCTCTGCAGTGGGACCAGGGGAAGATAATACGATTTGGATGGACAGTGGACGAACGCCTGGCAATTTTAAATGAAGAGGGCACGTATCGCCTGTATGACTTGCAAGGCGACTATCAACAATACTCTCTGGGAAATGAAGCTGGAGAAATGGGAGTGATAGATGCGCGAATACACGAGAACGGTTTGGTGGCCTTGACTGGCTCATTAACGTTGCTTGAGGTCAAGGGATGGGATGGCTCTCGGCCTTTAACCCTAGCAACCCCAGGTACGTGTTGCTTGTATTTTCTCTCTGCCAAAATCTAACGGCTCCGTCTCAGGTCTATCCCAACCTCCCAACTCTTGGGCTGTAATCCCTCCAGATCTCAATATTTCGCGACACGTGGAGGTTCTCCTGTCCGTAGACTCGACGATATTCAGTGTCGACAACCTCGAAAGCATAGACCAGCGCTTGTCGCAAGGGCCATTCACCCATGTTTCGCCGTCGCCTAACGGCAAGTCACTGGCGCTCTTAACCTTCTCGGGGACCCTATTGGTCGTGTCGTCTGATTTTCAACGAACCCTTGCCGAATTCAAGACAGGGGAAGTAGTTGCAGCACAAGGCGCCGTGAATCAGGTCGAATGGTGCGGTATTGACGCTATCCTCGTCACCTGGGACAATCTTGTCGTTGTCGTCGGCCCTTTTGGAGATACCCTCGAGTAGGTCAGCCTTCCTAACGCATGCTGCTTGAAGATTGAGCGGCTTTTCGCAGATATTCTTACTCCGGTCCGACTTTTGCGGTGACCGAACCCGATGGTGTACGGATAGTGGGACCTGATGTCTGCGATCTAATCCAGAAAGTTCCATGTATGTCTCGTCGCTCTCTTCACCATCTGAATCTCTAACGAAATCTTCTCTTAGCATCATCTGCGTCGATTTTCCGTCCTGGCTCTACATCTGCATCCGCGATTTTGTATGATGCTTGGGAAAGTTTTTCACAACGCTCTCCGAAGGCCGACGAGAACATCCGCAGCATACGCCCCGAGCTTGCTGCAGCTGTCGATGAGTGCATCGAGGCTGCCGGACAGGAGTGGGAGCCGTATTGGCAGCGTCGCCTGTTAAATGTCAGGCTTTCGTTTCTGTTTGGTCCACAAAGAACCGACCTTTTTTTTCCAGGCGGCCAAATTCGGACGCGGCTTCCTCGACCTCCACAATCCCACTGACTTCATCAACATGGGACAGACCCTCAAGGTCCTGAACGCCGTCCGTTTCTACGAGATCGGGATCCCCCTTACCCATTTACAGTCAGTTTTAGCTAATGCTGTATTTACGATTCCCACTTACATGGCAATAGGTACATCTATGCTTCCCCTTCACATCTCATCACACGCCTGACCGCGCGCAATATGCACTTGCTTGCCCTCCGAATCTCAACCTACTTGTCAATTAAGCCTGATGCTGTCCTCAAGCACTGGGCCAGTGCAAAAATTATGCGTTCTCGCCCATCGGCGACGGGAACAGGCGCGGAAGCAGACCTCGGCGGCGACGAGGATGTGTGCAAACTGATTGTGGACAAGTTCGAACAGCTCGGCGGCGCGGACGTCTCCTATGCGGAGATCGCGAAGCGCGCTTGGGAAGTCGGTCGGGGCGGACTGGCCACCAAGGTTTGTTCGCCCTATAATAGCCAGTATATATCATTCTCATTACCCCGGTAGCTCCTCGATCATGAGCCCAGGGCGTCAGACCAGGTTCCACTTCTGCTTAGCATGAAAGAGGATCGGCTGGCCCTGGTCAAGGCCGTGGACAGTGGCGACACCGACCTTGGTATGTCCAAATATTCTGTCCTTTGACTGGTCTGATCGTGTCTAGTGTACCATGTGTTGCTACACTTGCACAAACGCCTCCCGCTTGGCTCCTTCTTCCGGCTTATTGAAGACGGTGGTTCGCAGCTTGCGCCCGCAAGTAAATTGCTACAAGTGTACGCTCGAGAACAGAATAGAGAAATGCTCCGGGACTTCTTCTATTCTGATGACCGGCGAGTGGAAAGTGCCGTCTTATCGCTCGACGAAGCTGCGAGCATCCTGGTAAAACCTCTTGTCGGTACACGCTATATCTCTCTCATGACCACTCCAGGACCCGACTGCGAAGATCACTGCAGTTCGAGCGGCCCAGAAATTCTTCTCCGAGGACAAGGATCGTGGATTCGAATCTAAGGTACAATGTTATTCCCGTTTTGATTGCCTCAAGCGAATCTTGCAACATCACAGATGATGGATGAGAGCGCCCGTTTACTCGCTTTCCAGCAACAACTAGAGAAGGAAGCCGACGGAAAGGTCGTATTTTTCGGCTTAAGCGTCAACGAAACACTGCGAACTCTTCTCGCTAACGGGATGTCCAAACGGGCAGATAAAGTCAAGTCGGATTTTAAGGTCCCGGACAAACGGTAGGACTTAAATGTCTTGCAATATACATACTGATCGGTCGGCTTCTTCACAATAGGTTCTGGTATGTGAAACTGCAGGCCTTAGTGTCGATCAGCGACTTTGAAAGTCTCGATACTTTTTCCAAATCAAAGCGGAGTCCCATCGGCTATGAGCCTTTCGTCCATCATCTGGTCGAAGCGGGACATCCGAGAGAGGCAATCTCATATGTTCTTCGATGCGATTCGCCAAAGCGAGCAGATCTCTACGTTGAATGTGGAGAATGGCGGATGGCGGGTAAGGAATGCAAGGAGCGGGGTGACAAGGCCAAACTGGAGTAAGTTTTCTCATATCACTTGGATTTCGGATTTACGCTCGGTTATACAGGGCCATACGGCAAAAATGTCCGAACTCATTGATCGCGCGGGAGTTTGATCAAATTCTAGCGTCTATGAAATAACCTCGTCTAATAACTGTAAATATTCAAATGGATACGTTCGGGCATACTACGCCTCCGACCCTGCGAATTCGTCATGATGAGGGCAGTGATGGAAGACTTTGTGCAATGCGAGACCAAACTTACATAAGGCGCTAGGGTCGGACTCACCCGGTCACCGCTAACGTAGAGTCCGATGCAACGCCCACGGAGCCCTCTCCGGAATGTCTTCTTCCAAATCACCTCGGACTGGTAAATTGTTATAAGGCAACGGTACCTATCATGATTTCAGAGGGCGGAGCAAATCATAACCACGAGGAGCACCTCTCTTGTCACCCGGTACTGATCAACATTCCCCAAATGTTCATTCTCCAGCCGGTCTTGATCGTCTAAGTTAAGGTGGAAGAGTATATGGGATCTCGACTCACAAAAATTCCATTGCCAACGTCTCACTATTTCTAGTAACCCGACAATAAATGACCGCAACATGACGTCTGGCCCCTTCGGCGGGATGTATAGAATCCATAAGAAGCGGATCAGGGTGTTCGTCGCCTAAGGAACCTTCAGCCTTCTTCTCTTCTTCTTCAAAAAAAAAGTATACGGCACGTACGATGGCAAAATAATACATCTAAAAGAGGGTCAACGGACATATCAACGGGGATGTTTACTGACAAGAATATGATTTGTGTAGATCAGTTCTTGACGTAGTAAGAAGTGTCGGCTGTGTGGTCGTAAGATGGACCAATCCATAAGAAAGTCCTTCCCGAGGGTCAGTAGAAGTCGAAGCAGTATGAACCCCGAACTCACCCAGATCAAGGCATATGTCGTATAAAGTGAGTTGAAAAGACACCAAAGGGCGAAAGTTGAGTCGTAATGTCCACCTGGGATGAAAATAAAATACTGGGGGTGCTGTGCACACAAGGACCTACCGCGGCTAATGTTTGGAGTCAGAAATAACCTCACATAGTGATGAGTGTAAACGTACTGGCGCCAGATGAAATAAACCAGATAATTCACGATTCCGGCTCCATATTTTCCGGCCTAGGCCAACCATAATAATTCGTCATGTAATCGTCAAAAGAAAAGAAAAAAAACGCACGTTGATCAGATGAGTAGTCAGCTTGGAATCAACGTAACGCCTGATACTCTGAATAAATCGCACAAGGAACGGCAACACAGCTAACACGAAGGCCAACGGCCAGAGCCGGGACGCATTCCCACATTTCCTCCACTCAGCATCGAATCCCTGTGAATACACACAGCCGATGAGGGTAAGGTTAGACAATGTGAAGACGAGGCTGCAAAACTGGTCTCTGGGGCAATTTGGTAAGAATAAAACCCTAAGAATTCGGAACGGTCGTACCCCATCCAGAAGTCGGTGAACTATGATGCGAGCCCACATTTCAGAATGAATAAAATAAAATAAAGGAACAAGAGACAGACGTACCTCTACACGTCTCGTCCCAGATTTCAAAAGTTTGCCGACATTCCTGATCAGCCAGTACCTCGACGGCTTGAAGAGCACTGGGAAGGGATCGAACATAACTACCCCAGCAAAGGCAAGCCAGACCAAAGGCCAGATGGTTGGGGATACGTGTGGGGCCCCGATACGTGCGAAAGATAACCAAAACGCGTAGCAAAGAGCCGCCAAGAGGACAGCAGGAGTCTAGCATGAGCATGAGTGAAGATCTAGCTGGGCTTCTGATGCCTCTCACCTGGAAATACTCGCGGTGATCCAGGCGCGTCCGTAGGTCCAGTTCTGCAAAGTTTTAAAAATCAACATTTCAAGTCGTCAGATAGATTTTTTATACCCTGCCCGAATAGGTCAGATGAAACTATTCTAGAACCATAAAATAACGACTCACAAAAATAAACGTGTAATTTATACGAGCTCTTGCCCATACCAAGAGGTTTAAGCCGACGAGGAGTGCAAAAAGCACTGGCACCGCCAAGACCCCATAAATAAACAGTAATCCGTCCCATCCCGGGATCGCGGTCCGGGTGCTTTCCTGAAAACCTTCCAAGAGAATCAGAAATCGAAATAAAAATTGATGCCACGAATCCTACTGTGCGCGATGCCCAAACCTAATGCAGCCGCGGCAGAACCGATAGCAAGGCCGCTACAAAAGGTGCTGTTATGGTGAGATTTGTATTCTGGCCCCCCACGGAGACGCGTTATGGCTTTCGTCCTGTCCCCTGCAGCTGTCAAATAGGTGAGCAAAAAATAACCTCCTAATGATTCGCGTTCATACCAAAGCTCGTGGCAAAAATATTTTGCATCTCGTCCATCATGTTCCGGAGAGTTTCGTCAGAGTAAAATGTGCATTTTTCAACCTCAAAGGGCAGAATTGAATAAAATATCAAGCTTATTTGTGGCGACATACTTTCTCCTCCATATAAGCTCGTTGGGCAGGAATCTAACTCGAATTTAGAATGTCAAATCAACGGAGATATTTTTTTACCTTCGTTGCCTTCTCGAATTTATTGAGAACCCGTCTGAAACCGTATATATTCAAGATCTGGCGAGAGATTAGCTCGAGTGAAACGATTCGCATCATGCTTACTCGGTAATTATGGAGCATTTCTAAACCGCGATAATGCTCCAAGACGGCCTTCTTAAGTTTGCGTCTCGCGTGTTGATACTCTTTTGGATCCAGATGATCTGGACATGGTCCAGTTTCAATCCTGTCGTCATCTGTTTTAAGGCCAGAAGAGACATCGACTGCGATGCTGTCGACAGGAGCTTCGGCAGAAGTTTCCATGTGCGTCACGCTAAAGGGCAGCCTGCGTCGAAAACTAAAAAAACTAGCTGGGTTTAAAACCGTGGTCCATCGGCGTGAGGTTTCCGGGTGAGCTGCCTGATAATGCGACATCAATTTTGTAACAGCACTCCCATAACCAACAGAGGACGCACGTCGAATAACCTGCGATGCTCATTCAGCTCGCGCAGTTGTGCTTCTAGACTTTTGGTTCTAGCACTCATCTCCCTCTCTCTGCTAAGATAGAATGCTTCAACTTTCTGCAGTTCACCATCTAGCGCAGAGAAGAAGGCGAGCTCCTGGGGCGACAATAAAGGAATAAGGGCCTGTAAAGAAAGCGAAGAATACATGTGCCGTCTCAAGGGATCCACTTGAATTTGAATCAGCCTCAATAAAAAGAAGACGAGATGCGTAGTAGAAACAACGAACGGAGCTGAGAAAAGCCTTTCATCACACGACTAGCTGGGCTTGAAGGCGCTACGGCTGGACTTGGAGGTATCATATCGCCCTGACGACCATGAGAAGTATTGGTCGATTGTCGTGTGACTGGGAAGAATGTTCAATGAAATAATATCAGCGAGGATGAACCTGGCGCACGAAGTAGGGGTATATTTTTCTTTGCACGACGGCTGTTCAAGGTCGCCGTGTCCACAACAGGACTTGCAGGTGCGAGGGAAGAGTGATTAGTGGGCTGTCGCACGACTGGAAACTGCTCAGCGGCCCAAAACGCAGAAAGAAAAGTCTTGCTTACTGAGTTGGGGCAGAATTATTTTGGGGTTACGGGCCGGGCTTGTGGCTGCGACGCCACCAGGGCTCGGAGTTGTTACATTACTCTGCGATGTGTGAGTTCGATGAAGAGATGGACGTCTCTCAAGCGCAGGACGACTGGGCCCATCGGCATGTGCTCGACTTGGACTTGTAGGTACAAAGGAGAGATCGCGTTTCTCGATGGGCAAGTGAATGGAGCTCGTTGCGGCAGAGTTCTCCCCTGATTCTGATTGCACAATGACGGACAACATTGACCCAACTTGATGGACACCCAGACGTGAGTTTGAATTTGAGTATGAATCGAGAGGGAATTCCAGTCCATCTGCACACGACGTATCGCCCGAATACGTTCCTTGAAGATACGGTAGTCACTTTGAAAAGTGACATTCAGATCGGAAAGAAAATTGTCTAGGAAAATGACCCGACATGTACGCGCGTTTCCATTCCGGCGTCTGATTTAGAGAGAAGGATGAAATTTGGAAGGAATGAGGAAGAAATGAGGAGCGGAGAGGAGCGGAGATAAAAAAAGAAAACCAAGGTCAGCCTGGCCAGACAAATCAAGTAACTGTGCCTCTCGCCTGTGTATCCTCGAGATAGCTTGCAGTTTATAAGCGAGGCGTACGGAGAAAAAGATGGGGGGATATCTACCTTGTAAACTTCATATTGTTAAAAAATCAAGAAAAAATTGAGAGAGAGACGGAGAAATGGTGGTCGACGACTCGGATTGGGGGATTGCGGTGCAGTCGCTGTGTCGCAGGGCTTTTGTTCCTTCATGGTGAGTCAAGTCAAATTCGTGTGCCGTGCCTCTTGCACGTTGCGATAAAGGCCTCGAGGTACTACGTAGTCTTGAGTAGAAGTTCAGAAGCAAAACTATAATTAGTCTTGGACCTGACGTTGATAGTTATTCCCACGGTTTAATTAGTGGTTTCGTGCGGAAGAGGAGACGAAAGATCGGATCGTTATTTCAGTAACAGGAAGATTTTGTGGTTGGCTTTTAGTGAACATGTCAACAGCAAGGAACCGGACAATTTAAGGCGCCAAAGCCTATTTTAAACTTCGGCCGCGACTCGTTTCCGCCGCAAACGAATTGCACGTTCCGGAAACCATGTTCTTGAAGGGCTACTGTCGTAGTCATCGTCCGCATCGTCTCCACGCTCGTCCAATGAATAAGGGAGGGGCACTAGGAACACGAGTTAAAACGTCCAGGAGGATTCATTCCGGACGAAGTCGCACCTTCTCTAGTGACACGATACTGGTCCATGTTACCGAGATGTTCATTCTCGACACGGTCTACGCATTTTTTTTTCAGTGGCGATAGATAAGCGGAGGCCGCGTGCTCACAGAAATTCCATTGCCAACGTCTGAGCATTTCGAATGATGCCCCGATAAATGTCCTGAGCATTATATCCGGCCCTTGCGCTGGTATGTAAAGGACCCAGATGAAGCGGATCAGAGTATTCGAGAACTATACCCGTTAGACACATATAGTTACAGGCAATCCTGGTAGACTCGGACATACGATCGCAAAATAATAAAGCTGGAGGAATGTCAGAAATATGAGATTAACAGAGTCGAGACTGACGTATATATGATTGGAGTACACCATTTCCTTTCGTAGCAGTGGATATTGGACATCCAAGCGCAATATGGACCAATCCATCAGAAGATCCTTTAAATGGTGAGTGTTAGATGGGGTTTATTGAGAACAGCGAAACTTGCCCAGGTCAGAGCATACAACGAGTAAATTGCTTGGAAAACAACCCAGACAGCAAAACTGACACCATATCCGCCTACAACCAATGAGTCGCAACTATGAATTTGGGCTAGAAACAAACCTTTGTGCCGCCAGATGAAGTAGGTGAAATAAGCAACAATTCCGGCGCCGTATTTACCCGCCTAGCGCTGGTTAATGTTGCGTCGAAGAGGAGAAAGACAAAAAGAACATTAATCATATGTGTATTGAGCCCAGAATCAACATAACGCTTGATACTCTGGATCAACCGCACGAGGAAGGGCAGTATCGCGAGCGCGAAAGCCAGAGGCCAAAACCTGGACTTCGAGCCACATTCTCTCCAGTTGCTGTTGAACCCTTCCACATAAAGACAGACAACGAGATAAAGGTTGGAAAGCGTGAATACGAGACTGCAAAATTGATCGCTGCGGCATTCGTGGATTAACATCGCGTCTCGGATCGAGCGTGTACACTTACCCCATCCAGAAATCAGCGAACTTGCCAACGTTGTTAGCCAAGAGTTAATTGATCAATTATAGCATCTACCTCGACGCGCCTGGTCCCCGAGGCCAAGAGCTTGCCCACGTTCTTGAGAAGCCAGTATCTCGAGGGCTTGAATAGGAAGGGAAAGGGAGCCAACATAATGACTGCAGCAAAGGCAAGCCACACTAAAGGCCAGATGGTCGGAGAGATAGAGGGAGAACCGATTTGAGCGAAGGACAGCCAGAACGCATAAGAAAGTCCGGCTAGCAGCAGAGTAGGGATCTGCGGGATTGATATTGTCAGGGTTGTAAAAGCAAATTGGAAAACCTACGGCAAAATATTCCCGATGATCCAATCGTGTTCTTAGATCGAACTCTGTGGTGATGATGAGCAACAGAAAGGTTACAGGTACTGAGTAAAAAAATTACCGAATATAAAAACATAGTTTATCTTCGATAGCGACCACGCCAATAGATTGAAACCAACTAAAACCGAGAAGACAACGGGTATGAGGAAGACACCGTACACAAGCAGAAGTGCATCCCATCCCGGGATGGAATCGCGGGTACTCTCTTGGTAGCCTAGGGGGATCAGAACAGTGTATCTTTGAATAGAATCGATTCTCTTTACTGTGATATAACCCGGAAACCAATGCCGGAACAGCAAGCCCAACGAATAGTCCTGGCCAGAAAGTGCTGACGTGATGGCTCTTATGCTGAGGACCAGACCGAAGCCGGTTTAATGCTCTCTTTTTGTCTCCATGGGCTAAGGAGGTCATGGTGAAAATGTATTCAGCCAGCGAAAATAAAGATGTACCAAACCAGGTAGCATACGTCGCTTCCATTTCATCCATCATTCTACGAACATTTTCTTCAGATGCAAATGCGGTCTTGTCCACCTGCAATCGGATGAGAATTATTTGATCAGCATAAGGAACAAATGGTCAATACCTTTTCCGACATGTAGGCATTCTGAGCCGCTATCTGTAGGCGAATTTTCATGAGGAAATAACGGACGCTAGTATGAATTTGAAATGGCAACTCTACCTTGGTCACTTTTTGAAACTTTTTCAAAGCTTTTCGAATTCCGGTGACGTTTAGAATCTATAGACATGTCTTGAGAACGGGAGAAAGCAAAAGACTGACAATATATACTCGATAATTTTGAAGCGTCTCCAGGCCACTACGTACATTTGAGCCTACGATGTTAAAGTGGAAAGGCTTTACCGATAATGCTCTAGTACAGCCTTTTTCAGCTTATGTTTCGCGTCATGAAATTCGTCTGGATCTAGTTGGGTGTTTCCCTCTAGATGAAGGCTAGACGATGCCGCGGTCCCCGGAAATTTTCCAGCAGCCCTGTGGGCAGTCGCTTTACCTTTATCCTTCGCTGCGGATATAACCTGCTCTTCTTTGAGAAGTTTAGCCTTCAAGTTGAAATTCAAGATGGCAGAAGCATTTATAGCAGACCGTACACCAGAAGGGTATGCGGCCTGTGCAATTTCGGAGTTAGACTGGCAAGTAAAAAAAATCACAGCAAACGTCACATTGAAAAGTTTTCGGTGTTCAGCGAGTTCATTCAGTTGCTGTCCAAGTAATTCCGTGCGAATCTTCATTTCATTTTCGCGAGCGAGGTAGAAGGTTTCGATTTTATCGAGTTCTGCATCCAGAGTCGAGAAAAATGCTAGCTCAGGGGGAGATAGAAGAGGCATGAGGTCACGAAGGGGCAGCTCAGAGAAGGGATGAGGTTTGGGGCCAACTGGGTCAGAGATTAAACAACGGAACGCGCGGGGCATGATCACTCACCTAATTTCGTGAACCGTCGCGTTGTAATTTTGGAATTGCTAGACGAGAACATGCGAGACAAGGACGGAGCATGATCGGACATCTGGGAATGGATGGAAGCTGGAACAGTGTGCCATCTGCTTAGCGGTTTTCGTCGTGGAGGTTGCTCGGGTATAGTGCCAGAAGCGGGCGCCACAAGTTTTGGAGAGGAGGAAGTGGGTTCCGAGTCGTGCTTCGGAGGATTTTTCACAGAGGTACCTGTATTCATGCCGGGGGTGGATTTTGGAACAGCTGCAGAGCTAATACCAGGGTCTGAATCCATTTGAGTGGACACCGGCGAGTCGGCTACATTCTGGTCTCCATATGCTCGACGAATAGCTGTGATCCGTTTCTTGAGCAGCCGATAGTCACTTAAATAGGTCAGTTCGCAAATTTGAGAGAGAGTGAGCAAACCGACATGTATGCTTTTTGCCATTCTGGTGTCTGCAAAGAAAAGTGAAAACACGTGAATTAGCTCCTAATTCTCCAAGTAGCAGATGAGGACCGAACCCGGGTGTCTTCCAAATATCTTCACGCGAAACGGTCAACAGTGTGGGCATTTTAAAGATAAAATTGTACTAACTGAGCAAACTTCATGTCGTTGAAACCGGAGAGAGGCGCGGCGCGAAGCTGCCGTGACGTCACAGATCACATCAAGTACTTTCTTCCTGTTCTCCCCGAAACCATTACATGGCCATATTGCTTGCGACTGCCCTCTGGTGAACCATGTGCATAAATCTGAGCGGCTGGGAAACCGGATAGCCAAAAAGTTGGACACCAAACTTTCTGTGCCGTAAACAATTTCACCCTTGTCAATTGCCAACTCAAAAGGGGGCCGCCTGACCCCGAAATATGGCTTGCCTTTACCTCCATGACGCCAGGCTTCATTAGTCCTGAGTGGCATTGCCATTCGGGAAAGCGGGCTCCTTCCGAGGATATATATCTCCGATAGCGGTCTTCATTCTGGCGTTGCGCGGTCAGCCAAGAACGTCGTTTATAACGTCAAGCTCAAGTCTGGCTTGCTCTGAATTAACAAGTGAGCCCTATTTTATCATTTGTAGGTCCTGGTCGGTCTCAGGGTTCGTTTCTGGCACTATGTGTTGTCTGCAAGTTGGCTCTCAATTGGCAAGCATCTCGGATTACATCCTAAGTTTAACAAGTTTCAAATTCGAGTCGGATTTATCACTGCCTCTTTACATTTTCGAGGGTTAGCTGACAGCAACCTCGACGTCTCAGGGCTTTCCTATCGACTCTGGTCTCTCTCGGCAGACACTTATATTATCAATTCCAACTTGTGCCTCGTTTGTTATAAACGCCTGAACCCGAGTAACAGGCGACTAAGGACACGTTGATACCCCGGTTGAAACTCCCGTCGTTGCCAAGGTTTTCTCATTCAGTTTGCATTCTGCGTACGTTTACCGCATCTCTCCCCATGCAACATCTCAAACTCCATTGTTCCATTGTCTATGCTCCGGCACTTGAACTGGTATGTATATTCTGACCGGATATGGGAAGAAACTACCGGTGGCCTCCGGGCACGTCGCGCTCGCAGAATATATCGATGGGTGTCAACTAATTCGTCTCTCCGCTTGCACAAATCTCGCCATTTTCGGCGGAGCAATTCAGTCGGCCGTGTTGCCGTTCAGCTGAGCGGGCTCTTGGCGAACTCAGCCACCTCGTCCAAAGTGTATAAAAGGCGCAGGCTGCACCCGCTTCATTATAACAAAAACTTCCAATGCACGCCTTCAAGTTCATCTCCGTTTCCGCCGTCTTCTTGCTTGCCCTGGTGCAAGGCGCCGTCTCACAGGAGGTGGAGCCTGTTCCTCTGGGTGGACAATGTAAATAGCCTGACTACGCTGCCGAATATCTAAACCTGACTCTCGATACTAGGTGGAACCATCGTTGGCACCGTATGTATGAACACCATGTGGATTCTTTTGTCGCTGACGGCTGGGTTCCTCCATCCTTTGACCGATAGCTGCCTTGTAAGTCCATTCGCATGACCTTTTTGCTCTGTTCTTGACCGTCCTTTCCCAAGGTGTTCCCCCTGGCAAATGCTGCTACCTCCACCCCGACGATGGCATGTAAGTCGACCTCGTTGATGATAGATGCTTTGTTTTGAGTAATACCTTTTACAGTTGCTTGCTTAAATGCCCGAAAACGACTTAAATATGTCCCTGTCATTGTTACCACGTCGAAGGAATCCATGTCTATCATCCATGTACTTTGGAATAACTTTGAATCTCCGCCATATGCGTATTTGGTTTGGAAAAGATCATGGATATCAATAGCCCGGCAAAAATGAATTGTAGCAATGCAAGTGTAAGTATGTTGTGCGTGAAACAGACGTGCAGAGGGAGAGCGAGAGTAGCGAAAACAAAAAATGGACATGGACATGAATAAGCAATAAGGAAGCATATGGGGATAGCGTAGTTTGAGGTTTTTTTGTTTTGCTTTTGTCTTGTGGCTCGCCATACTTCATACCATTCCACTGGCGTCCTCGCTCACCACACGCCTCACAGTACCTCGTAAGAACACGCACAAGCGCACCCCACAGGCTCCGAAACCTTCGTGAATTATTTTCCACCTGGGCCGGCACCGGCACCGGCACCGCGTCCAGCACCCCTTCCTCGTCCACCTCTGAAACCCTCGCCGCGTCCACGACCCTCGCCCCCTCGCCCTTCACCCATAGGGCCCCCACCACGAGGCCGACTCACGGGCCGGTCACCACGCTCCTTCCTCGTCTCGATCGAGATCCTGAAATATCCAAGTATGATGAACAAAGGCCGCCAGCAAAGCAAAAGGCACACGTACCTCAAGGTACCAACGTCTCCTCCGCATTCAATCCATACACCACCCTCGCCGCCCTGGGATTGCGGCAAAGACGCAACGATTGCTTTCCGCGCAGCGTCCAAGTTCAGGAACTCGAAGAACGCACACGCCTTGGAGCGTACGATCTCAAGGTCCTTCATTTGACCGAAATGCGCATTAAGGTGATTAGTCAGCAGGGTCGAGGAAATGGGCTCGATGACGCCCTACAAATCTCCGTTAGAACGAAAGATGAGAGAGAAGAACGAGAAATCAACCTTGACGAAACATTGAGGGGTCGTCACGTTGAGCGCCGCGACGAGGTTGGGATGTTGCCCCTGCTGGCCAGCGGGACCACGCTGTGCGGCAGCACCAGGACCGGCGGTAGGGCCCGCGGTAGGTTGAGGGGTGCTGGGTGTGGCTGGAGCCACCTCGGTCGTGCCCCGGGAGTCCTGCGCAACGGCTGAGCCCCACTTCTTTGAATTGGCAGCGGCGAGGTTGGCCCAGGTCTTGGGTTGGGGTGGTTGGGGTGGCGCAGGTGCAGGAGAGGGAGAAGGCGCGGCAACCGGCGTAGCAGCCACTGGTGGAGGCGTGGGGGCAGCAGAAGCCGGTGCCGGCGACGGGGTGATAGGCTTTTCGACGGGCGGAGTAGGAGCGGTGGCAGGGGTTGCCGCGCGGTGGATACCGTTCGGCTGCGGCTGAGGAGTCGCGGGGGCGGTGGGAGGAGCTTGCACCGGTGCAGGGGGCTCGGGGGTGACAGGCTTCTGCTGCGGAGGTTCGGCGGGAACGTCAGGCACCGGGACCTCTTCAACAGGAACAGGCGGAGGAGTAGGGACGCGTTCGATAGCAAGAGGCGGAGGGGGAGTGGGCTCACGAGGAACCTCAGGAATAGTAGCCGTGTGCTCAACGACGGAAACAGGCTCGGGATCAGCAGCTTCGCTCGCGTCATCACTCTCGACAGTCTCTTCTTTCAGGAAGCGGAAAATGTCGTTGAGCACAAAGTAGCCATTCGGTTGTTCAGCCAAGAAAAAGGTTTGCACAAATTTACGCCACGGATCCGAGTGATTTGACATTTCACCGATGACTTGGATGATAATTCCACCGTCCGCCGAGGATTGGGCGTCCACCGAATGGATGAAGACCTTGCAATCCTGGAACCCGATTGCTGTTATCCTCTGGTGAATTTCCTGCGCGCAGAGGCGGAGCGGTTAATCAAAGACGGCACACGCGTACATATCAGACCCACCTGTTGACCGAGACATGGCTTCCCGTCATCGCCTTCAGTGCCATGGATGAAGGTTGATTTTTTAGTGTAAAATTGGTGTAAACGGTCAGGTTGCTTGTTGACGAAGGTGTAATATTGAGGAACGAATTGCCATCCAACTTCAGAAGGATTGACTGTGCGGTGAGCAGGCGTGGACATGCTAATTGGACGGACATTTAGTGACATAAATGCAAAACAGGATGGACATACATGTATTAAGAAAAGAGACAGTCTATGAGGAGGTAGTACAGCGAGAAACTTCAGCTTTTGGTTGTGGAGGACCGGCAAGACTTTGAAAAAAAAACATGGCCAAGCAAAGCTTACATACTTTAGTGGCTGTACTTGGCTTGGCATCGAACTTCAAGTCGTCACTTTGTCCGAAAAAACCTTCAAGAAGTTTAGCACCAAAGCGGCGAAATGAGATGTCGTTGATTTCGAATGGCAATCGTCCGGTAGGGACTCGACATTCAATCAGGTCATCTGGGGCGCACAGCGGACCGCAGGCTAAGTATAACTCTCGTTGGATATCCTTCAAAATTCCCTTTGTCTCCATGCTCTCTTATTTTAAATTATCCAAACATTATTACGACCGCCAGCTCTATTCTTCAGTGGATTCTCACTTTGATTCTTGCTCAAAAACCGGTCCTTAGGATATATGGGAAGAGTGAGTGTCCAGTTTGCTACATCATTTGGTTCAACTTCCGATTGCCTGGGGACGCCTGGCAGAAACTACTGAGCATATGAAGATAATGATATGATGATCGTTACTCTTTTAAACTGACTGCACACACCCAGGAACTGCGCGGCCCTCTGTCGTGCAAAATCAGGATGATGTCTCGCAAGGCGTGGGCCGCGTATAAATTGAGTGGCCTTTCCTCCCCTGTTTTTATTGTGGATTGAATGTTCTCCTCTGTGCCTGCCCCACTGGACAACCGTTATTCGCTTCTCTTCACTCGGTCTATTTAAATTCACAGCGACTGGGTTCAGGCCGCTCGTGAGCAACCTCAGTCTAGCCGGACATACTTGGTAAAGCTCTGGTCATAAAATTGAAATATTCTTATGGAACTGATGAAGAAACTTGTTTTTCGGTTCAAAAGGCGCCAACAAACGTATACTCCTTCCTCCTCACAAGCGGAACTATCTCCTCGTCCAGCGGCGATATTAACTTATTGCTCAATGTAGACTTTTATTCCCTCATAATGAACAGTACTAATTAATCTGACTGCCAACTAAGGCGTTAGCACGTCGCAATTCCTTACCACCGCACGGAGAGGAACCGAGGCTACCTCGGGATCGGCCACTCTGACAACGTATGCTGCTGAATTTTTATTTCTTCAGTTCACGCATTGATTTACTGGCTTTGAGCTCAGCATTCAGTCTCGTAATTTCTGTAACTGAGACAGTTTTCTCTCTCTTTCTTGGTCATGTACACAGATACAAAGAAAACAACGCCGAGTGACAAATTAGGAAATTTTAACGCCACATTAAGTATGCCGTACGAATGGAAAAGGAAACATCACTATCACTGCTCAATCTACCTGGAGGTAACATAGACTCCAATTAAACCAAATATCCCGGACCTCTATGACATTTGCCGAAAAGCCACTTAACTTACGCTTGAGCTACAGCCTCTTTCGCCTCAGCTTCCCCTATCCGCCGCTCTTTGTCCTTGTTAATATCCGCCAAAATTTCTCCCGCACCTGCATCCACCAAAATTTTCGCTAGTTTGGCCCCGACCCTCTCTGCGTCTTCTGCACTCCCTACCTTCTCCTTGAGAGTGTGTTCAACATGGAGCTGTCCATCGACGGAAGTCACGCAGCCTGTCAGCTGCAGTTCGCCTGCATCGTCCAGATGGGTCGATACCCCGACGGGAACACTGCAGCCGCCCTCAGCACTCTGAGACATGCACGCTCCGCCAGACAACACCATTGCGTTTGGCGGTGGGTTAGTTGGTTACATAACTTCATTGCCTCGGCGTCGTCGCTCCGAATTTCGATGGCAAGCGCGCCCTGGGAGACAGCGTAGTAAAGAGTAGGAGGGGGCAGATCGGCAGTGAGCCGATCGCCCATTCCAACGCGGACCATGCCAGCCTTGGCGAGAATAAGAGCAGCGTATGGCCCGTCTGGGGCGTCGAGCTTCGCTACCCGCGTGTCCCTGTGTTCGAAGTAAGAATTGCAGTGAAGGCACATGGGAGAGACGTACAAGTTGCCCCGCTGGCAAATATGTTAGCTGAGGGTGCGACCGCGATTCAAATCACATACGACGTCGAGGAACTTCAAGTGCGGAAAGTTTCTTCGCAATTGTGCAACACGACGTATACTGCCGGTCCCAACAACGCTGCCAGCCGGCAGCTCCTCGAGGCTCTTCCACTCCTTGCCTGCCTTCACAACCAAGCTGTCAACGGGATTCTCTCTCTCCAGGATCGCGCCAATCACACAGCCGTCGGGAGTTCGGTGGGGACATCTTTGAGACAATGCACGAGCATGTCTACTGTACCATCCTTCAGAGCAACCTCGAGATCTTTTGTCCACAAGGCTTTCCCACCGAGCAGATACAACGCTTGCGACTTATCCCGGTCCGCGGGACTGCTCATAAACGCGGTCGCAAAGCGCGGAGACGATGTCGCCGATGGTGGATAAAGAGCTTCAAGGCTGGCGACGACGCTGTTGGTTTGAATCTGGGCCAGCTGGGAGGCGCGAGAAGCCAGGGTGAAGGTTCTGGGTGACATTTCAATAGCAGCGGTGTAGCGTGTTCAAGTTCAAGTTTCGATCGCGACGTGTCTCCGGCCATCATCATCCGACGGATGAAAGATAGGGGCTTCTGACCTCCGGTTCTGCAAACTTTCCAAGTATGCGAGATTCCTATTTGGTGGAATTTTCCTGTACGTATCACATATCAAGGGACCGATACAAGAGCCGTCGGACGTGGAAAGACGCGGGGATAAAATCTTTGTCGATCCGGCCATCATGTCATGATTTATGCGCCTGGCACTTGCCTTTTACACCCACTGCGCTGGAAACCAAGCCCGTTTGAAGCCACCTTAGCCTGACCATCTCTGGGATTGCTTAACCTCGACCACTTGCTGTTCAGATCCAAAGAACAGAACAAAATGCAAATCCGAGACGCTATGATTTTCCCGACAACATCGCCTATGACCAACGCGCAGGTCTCTGTTGCTCCGAGTGGTACCAGCCTACCAGAGCCGATTTCTAAGCAGTTATATAAGGCTTCCGTCGGGCTCCACACGCCAGCTATACAAGATCTAGAGACTACATCTGCTGGACACCCAAAAATTCGCCATGGCAGATATCTCCCTCGAAATGGCAGAGGTACTATAAAATTCACATCTTCCTAAAAACATATGATTCTGATACCTGACAGATGATCGCGTTCATCCTGGAGCTCGTCGTATATGGTATGTCAATCACAAATCGAATTAATTCTTGTCTGGATATTTACGAAGATATTCCAGGAATCTTTTTGGTTTTCTTTGGCATAACCCTATGGGTTCTCTTTCAAAAATCTCGCGACGGCCGCATCAACCCAATTTTGCTCGTGACGATCCTATTACTCTTCTTCATCTCGACTGCAGTAAGTAAAAACGGCCCTCGCGCATTTTGTGTTCATGAAACTCATACTGCTCTCCTTGTAGCACATGGTCGTCGATTGCGTTCGGATGGTGCACGGGTTCGTCGGTGCTGCGGCCATACCCTACGGTGCCCGCGTGTATTTCTCGGACGTTTGTCGCTCGAGCCATGTCGTCAAGGTCGCGCTTTTCGCTGCGCAGACTTGTGTCGGCGATAGCTTCGTGGTATGCTGGGATTACGGTCTGTCTTCAATACCCTGATGCACTCTTTCCAGATCTACCGTTCCTTTGTTGTGTGGAGACCGAGTCGCCGATGGCCCATTATCGCGCTCCCACTGGCCCTTTTGGCCGGGACGACTGGTTGGCGAATTAATTAACACGCCTCTGGTCCCACGCTGACCGGACTCCAGCCTCAGCAATCGGAGTCCTCTACACCCTGACGACACACGCAACCACCCCAGGCGCGACCGTCTTCCTTGACGTCCTCGTTCCCTGGGTCACATCCTTCTTTGCCTTCACTTTATGCACCAACGTCATCTGCACCGGTGTGTCTGTACCCGACCCCCCTTCCTTTGTCCGATTCTCACCATCCCCCCTAGTCCTAATAGCCTTGCGAATATGCGTCGTCCAAGGCTCAATCGTGCACCATAGCGTACTCCGGCCGTTCATGATCGTCGTAATCGAGTCCGGCGCGATATACTCGACCGCGCTGCTTTCATTGCTGGTCGTGTACGCGTCTGGATCATTAGGGCAGTATCCAGCGCTGGATTATGTGAGTTATCTTTTGCGCCTTCGTGGACATATTCTGATTATAACTGGCGCAGGTTATGCCCCTTGTGGTAAGTCCCCACTGCAGATTTTGATTTAGTATTGACAGCGTGTAGGGAATACTCTTCAGCATGATAATCGTGCGAGTTAATTTGGGGATCGCCGCGACTGGGATCCGGCAGGGTGTGTGGAAGGGTTTGGCGAGGGAAACCGCACCAAGACAAATACCCGGTTAATCTGACGCGAATCGTCGAGCAGGAGCTCAGGCGCAACTTCGACTTGAATGGAATGCACCCTCTGAGGCTTGACCGAAAATTAAATAACTCATTTCTGTATAATATGTATTCACGCCCGCCGTGGAAATGTGTAAAATAAGTACCATATGTAATGACAGACGGACGGTCTATGCGTCCTCGTCCTCCACCTCCTCGACCCTCGCGGCTCGGCTGTGCGGGCGGGAAGTGCCAGAGTCGTCCACTTCTTCAATGAATGCTCCCCCATTCGCCTCCCCTGCCTTGGCCTTGTCGCCCTTTTTCTTCTTCGACTTTTTCTTGGGTAGGTCCCACTCCCAGAGTGGAATAAACGACTCGACCTGACGAGCATAGAATTAATTGAGGAACAAAAGCTAGATAAAAAGCAACGCTTACAAATCCGACATCTGCGAACAATTTTGGAAATATCCAGATTCCAGGGCTGGCGACGACGATGGTGATAATGTAGAATATGAGCCGCACAATTGCGATACCGAAGAACAACCCGATGAGCCCGAGCATGCCCATACTGAGGTAGTAACGCCCAATCGCATGATTGGCGGCCACAGCGGAACATCACACCACCAAGCATGAGCCCGACCATCAGGACGGCCCTGCGTATGTCGTCCACTGCGAGCCCTCGAAGAACCACACGTAGTACTCGTCCGCGACAAACTTCTGCTCGGGGATGACCTGCAGACTTTCGGTGATGATGACGAGCTGCCTGACGGTGCGCCACGCTGCACACGCAGGAAGAATGCGAAGGCGTTTACAGCCGACAGAACGGTAAGCGCCTCTGTCTCGGTGGTTATCTTCGGGAGCCCCTTTGCTTTGCGTACGCCGGCGAGAGCAACGCCTTAATTGCGGATTTGCCTGTGTGACGTAAGGACAAAGCGGGGACCGGGACACAGCGCTCCGTACCCTTGAAATAATCGAATCGTTTGCCGTTCAGTGCACCGACCCTGACTTTGATGCCGGCTTTCCCGCTGCGCAGGAACATGGCGACCTTTCGCAGGTCCGGGGGTGCTTTTGCTTGTTGTTCCATGTCTGGGAGAATAAAGCCCAAATTCAAAGAAATATAGGGAACAAGAGGGATTTCACTGACTGAAATAATGGGTTGGTTATATGGACGCGTATACGTGTCCTTGCCTGACCCGGGCTACAGACCTTGAAAGGTAGACGCGAGATGAGCTGGCGAGGTGACGTGTCACACTCAAATCTGAGTGGCTATGCTGAACCACGCGTCTTGTCCTCGACTGTCTTGTCTTCTTGTCTCACCGGCATTCTTGAAGGAAAATATGGTGCCATTAGACGGCCAGCTCGGTATATAACCTCAAGTGCCAATGCATTTCACTATCTCCGCTAGCGAGAGCAATCAACAACTGTCTATGTGTCTGCTGCAACGCCCCGAATCTCGGCGCAACTATCCCCTCTAGCTGGCTTGTCATATGCATCCCTTGATTCTGTTCCGCGGCCCATGACTCAGTATCTACGATTCAGCCCGCCACCCCGGATTGTCTATAGAGAATATCAGCTATTTAATACTCATGTCTTTCGAATTCACTCTTTCTCTCGTCATCTGTTCCTGATACCATCGTGCCACTTTCCGCGTCCGTGCCACCGACCATCTTCCGACGTGTTCATGGATTAAATGGGTGTCTTCTGTGTCTTGTGGTGCAAAGGAGGACATCAACTACTTTCGCGGATCACAGTGCCAACAACCATCACCCCTCGGTCATTGTATTCAATGCTAATTCGTCCGACCGCTGCGCAGTCTGCAAGGCGAGACGTCTCCTTAGAGTCTCTGAAACCTGCGATGTATTTCTGGAAGGCTCCATGGCGTCGAAGTTTTCTCAATGGAATACCCCGCGGCTTTCATGGTTTTGTGTTCTCAAGACAGCCCAAAAAACCACCTCATCGGTCTGTCAACCGGCTATCGCTATTGCTTATTTTTGGTCTTCACGTTGTTGAGCAAGTATCGGCCCAAGGCCCCCGGTCCTCTTCATGCTCACCGATGTAACGAGAACTCATCCTGCCTGTCGCTGTCTTCGTTTTCTTTTCTCCACCTATTTTTGGGCCGCCTCTGAACTTTCTCAAACCTTTGTTTTCTTGATACAGGACCGATCGGCCACCTACGAGCGGGCGGCGATCCGAGCCTGCTAAGTTGCCAACGTAGAAACCGGGACCAAAACCCAACGCAATTACGCTCAAGGACCGTTCGGATGCGCATCCGAACGATGCGACTGTCACCTGAATTTTAACCCCCTTGCCCTGGTAGTTTAGGTTTGAGTTTTGGATCTCTACCACAGCTGATTTTTGTAGATTTTTGTCAATCGTCTACTGCATCCATTTGCTCAACTATACTTATGTGCGCAGATTTCTGTCAATGCATCCATTGTTTTCATTTTCATCTGCAATCCTGTCTCAACACTTTTCCTTTCACCCGCTCGGCATTTGCGGCCGGGCCTTTGATGCGTCGGACAAATTCGGCGATGGACTGTGTCACACGTGACGCTTGACATTCTCCACGCCCCTATTATCATACTGTCCGCACCCACAGCAGACGATGGACGCCTCTGTCTCGGTCGAAGATAAGATCACCTACTCATGTACTTACCAGAAGTCGGCTGGACCACACTCATCTGCATTCCGCGCGCTAAGCTGGGCGAGCTATGCCTGACCCGGTAAGGTGGCTTCGGTATTTTGCCTCCAATGCTTATGGGGCAGACGGGGAAATTTATTCTCGCGGGTATACGGACGAGGACGCAGAAGGGACGAGATTATGACCGACGAAGACGCAGACAAGGAGGAGGTAATGACAACGTGCAGTCAGAGGAAGAGGAGGAGCAGCCGTCGTAAAGGACCATGGCGAGTCGAAGGAAGAGCCAGCATTACCAAAGGTCCCTGTGGACCAGACCACGATCTTGATCTCGGCCCAGTGGAAGAAATCCCTGCAATATGCTATTTCTGGTCAAAATGCGAGTGTAAAAATGCATATATGAAGACCACACCCTGAGACGCAGCTACAGATGCACCGCGATTACTGGATCTCGAAATGACAGCAGACCGGACGTGGACGCAGGTTCCCTGAACCGGGAATATCTGCTCCCCTCGAAGGTTAAGGAGCGCGACGGGCACAACTGTGTCTTCCATGCCGGCGTCTCTATTCAGGTCTCCCATATTACCGTCGAGGTTTGCCATCTTGTTCCACATTCGAAAGGGAGCGAAGTGCGTAGTTTCTGTCCTTGGTCTCTCCTGCCTTGCTTACTGTCCATGCAGTATGTCGAGCGTCTAGAGCGTTACCATGAGGTTTCGCTAGAAGACCCAATGCGCGTTGTCAACACGTCGCTGAATGTTATCTGCATGAAAGATAGCTGGCACAAATATGTGGACAGATCGCTGGTCGCTATTTTGCCTGTGAGGAGTCTGGAACAGGACTGGGCTGGCACTCACCGCACCAACAGGTCCCGAATCGATTCCTCTCAAAAGAGGATATCAACTTCACTGCCAAGCCGCGTTTTAACGTACCCGGTCAGCCGTATGCGAGTATGCTACGTCCAGAGGATGAGTCGCACGACGACGCCAATCTGAGCCGTCCTCTACCCATCTTCGTTTCAGCTGCTCCGAGGACGATTACCAGCTACCCGAACAGACGCTTTTTGAGAGGGTCCGCAAGAATGATGAGAAGGCCACCGCGGAGGTCAAGTGGAAGCAGGAGGACGGAAAAGAGGCAGTCAATGCGGCAGAGCTCATCACTGCGCCGGGATACCCAAAATTCAAGAAGCCGCGCGAGGAGCCGTTCAACGACGAGTCTCAGCTCGTACTTCAGTATTTATCACGGGGCCCATGGGAGTGGGTGAGGGAGATGTACGGACCGTTCCCCATAACACCCCTGCACTTCTGCGGAACGGCACACGTCTTTCCGTCACTGCGTTGCACGCGGCGTATACCAGCGCCGTGTGGAAGATGTTCTCCCCCTACGACAGGCCCTCGCTTTGATCATTATGGCCTTCAGCAGACTCAGCAAAATACATCAGGACACATGCGTACTGCCGCGACCTCGACCTCGACCTCGCACTCTCGCCGCATTGCGGGACAGCAACAGCAGCGGACGAACAACGTTGGGACCTTCTCCTCGGCTGGTCGCCCCCATCCGTAGTTGCTCGGCAAGAGGCGAAAATACGTCGGGCACGCCGCATAGAACAGGGGTTAGGGAAGGCGCAAGTTATGCAATGGAGGGGCACTATCGTTCCCACCTCAGACGAGCGTCTCCCGTGACTCAAGGCCTCGGAATACGATCAGCGCGACACACTCGAGCCCGCGCTACCGTCCTGCGGCCGCTCCTAGCGCAGGAACTACACCCAACAAAATTTGAGAGGCGAATGGCGTACGAGGGAAACGCGGGTGGACAGAAACAAGGTCGTAGGACGCACAGTGTTTGCGAGACGCGTCGAGTCGGCGTGATTGGAGGGCGCGCGCAAAGACCCGTCTCGGAGACACCGTTCCCACTGGATTTTGGCCGCGGAATGACTCAAGTGAGGCGAAGGAGGACCAGGAAACGCGCTTGCATGCATTTTTGGGGCGCGGTGTGGGTGAGCTGCGCTCGATGTGAGTCAATAATGTCTTGCAGCATTGCGGACGCAGGCGTTGAGGCAACCGAATTTCGAGAAGACTTTGCGGGAGGGCGCTGTGCTTTGTGAATCCAGGAGATTGTAGGCAGGAGAAGGAACGGTCACGGCTGTATCGTAGCATAGCCACATAGCGCCTTTGTCTCTAACTTTCATTTTGACTGTCAATGCCCCAAGAATAGAAAATCGTCCTTTGGTCTACCCTTGTGTCTTCTGCCTGGAATCTCGAATCTCGGCATAAGAGATCTATCTGACGCATTATCCGTTGATTCTGTTCCCGTCCACTGGATTCTGGCCCAGGCACCCGACCTCCAACTCCCGACTCATTATATACGAATTCAGTCCGAGAACATCAACCAATACTCTTGTCCTTTGTTTTCTCGCGTCATCCCTTGATATCATATTGCGCCACTGTTCCGTTTCTTGTCCGAGTTCGAATTCATGACCATGGCCGCCGACCATCTCCCGACGTCTTGGTGAAAAGGAGGACATCAGCTACTCTCGCGGATCGTACTAACAACCATCATCCCTCGGCCGCTATATTCAATGCCAAGCTCTCCGACCGCGGCGCAGCATAAGCCAATGCGAGACGAGAAATACGAGACCCCTTGAGTCTCTAAAACCTCGGCGATGTATTTCTGGACGTACACTTTCTCAACCCGCAACAGTCGCGTGGTTTTCAGTTCTCAAGACAGCCCAAAAAGCCGTCTGTCAACCGGCTATTGCCAAGTATCCTTTTTTTTCTGGCACTTATTTTTGGTCTTCACAACTTTTCTTGAAGAAGAGTCGGCTCAGCACAAGGCCCGGCCCTCCCCATACGTCCCGACGTACAGGTAGCCAACAACGATTGGCTATCGCTATCGCTATGTTCTCTTTTTTTTTTAAAAATTCCACATATTTTTGGACCCTCTGAAAACTTGACAAACTTTCTCTTTGCTCGGTCAAGCCCAATCGGCTACTGCCCAACTCCGACTGCAGTGAGCGGCGATCGCGAGATGGAAGCATCCAAGTCTGCCAGGTTACGAAAAGCGCTACATAGAAACCGGGACCAAATCCCGACGCAAAGACCGTTCGCATGCCATTCGACCCTGAATTTAACTGCCCTTTCCTGGTAGGCCGTTTGGATCCCTACCATATTTCTCTTTCTGATTTTGTCAATCGTCCCCCACTGTAGACCATCGTCTCTCCTAATCATATACCCAGATTTCTGTCATCCAATTCATTTCATTTGCCTTGCCCGTCTATATACCAGTACATCGTAACAAATGTCAAGCAGGTGTGTATATATGTATTCCTATATTTCTTGTGTGGGTTAAATGTAAGAGTGAGTGAAATAAGAGTTGACTGGCGTGGGTTCGTGGAACATATGTACACAGAGCGACGACGACATGAGGGTAGTGTGGGTGTAGAAAGAACGACGGTGCATTGCCAGATGCGCTTAACCCACAAGAAACGGACGGATTCAGCGAAGGAACAGGAAAAGGACACCGGAAGGGGATGGATGCCAGCTGAAGGCGGGCGGGAATAAATATCGTTGTGCGCTATTTGCGATTGATAAAGATGCGCGAGTCAGTTTCGGTAAACGCATTTAACAAAATAAACGCACGTCTTGATCAACCTCTCCCGCCATGCCACACACGGCATCGACAATCGCACACCTATGTGATGGGCGCGGGGTTGAAGGACATGATCTCCTCGTAAGTAGCTCCTTCAGCTGCTCGCGGCTGATGTCGTCCTTGTGCACTGTCGCAAAAGGTAACGTTAGTGATGAGCTGCGCCGCGTAACTACGCTACTCACGTCGAATTCAAAGAACTCGGGGTCGAGCGGGGGCGCAACGGGCTCATCGTCCGGGTCGTGCTGCAAATGGGGTAGCGTATCAGTAGGGAACAAGAGGAGCCGAAAAAGAACACACGTATGCTTCCAGATACGGGTGTGCCAGCGCGTCTTCGCACGTTATGCGTTTCTTGGGGTCGAAGGTCTGTGTCCGCGGGTTAGCACGCGTGTTGAATAAGAATACAAGGGACTAACGAGGGTCTTCGTGAGGAAGTCGATCGCTAGCGGGTTCGCGTTCGGGAAGAGCTGGGCGAATGGACGCCGTTTCCGGAACGGCAGGGCGCGGATGTAGTCGCGCGAGCGGCGGGTGGTGATGGCGTAAAACTCGTCGAGCGTCGGGGTGCCGAGCACGTCGAGGATGAGCGTGAGCTGGTGGTGGTAGTCGCGCCCTGGGAAGAGCGGCTTGCCGGACAGCATCTCGGCGAGAATGCAGCCCACGGACCACACATCGATCGCCTGCACGAGTTTAATAAAACAAAGACAATAAGAACAATAGCGAAGACTTACTTTTGTGTACTGCTTGAAGGTAAGCATGATTTCGGGGCACGGTACCACCGTGTAGCAACGTATTCTGTCATGAAGCCCGTCTCCGTCCCAGAAGGCTCTGCGGTCTTGACTGACCGGGCGAGACCAAAGTCGCAAACTTTGAGATCGCAGTTTGCGTTGAGCAGGAGATTGGAAGGCTTGAGATCGCGATGGATGACATCGGCAGAGTGGAGGGCCTTGAGGGCGCGGAGAGTCTGGTAGATAAAATACTGGGCGTGGTCGTCGGACAGATCCTGTGTACGAATAACACGGTGCATGTCGGTTTCCATCAGCTCTTGAATCACTGTGCATATGGTGAGTCTTGGCCATGCGACGACATGGTTCTACGCACGATAGACCTCCTTGAACGCCTCTATCGAGGGGGGCTTGATATATCAAGGATGGAGATAATCTTGGAGAAAATTAACGAAAAATTCGAAAAAAATTAACTGGACGCACATTTTCGCTGACACCAGCCTCGGAGAGGAATTTAAGGAGCTTGAGCTCACGCAGGGTGCGGAGGCAGAACATAGAGTGCTCAAAGGGCGCGATCTTCTTGATCGCAACCTTGCGACCGCTGGGCCGATGGACGGCGGAGCAGACGATGCCATATGCACCCTCGCCGACGACGTCGAGGACCTGATATTGTGTACCGACGTTGAAACGGACCTTCCTGGGCGCTGGGGCCGCTGCGGAGGCAGAGGGGGCGTGCTTCTTGGCTGGGGCGGGGTTTGTATCAGGCATGAGGGGAGAGGACAGGGAATCAGTTGTTTGAATCAGGTATATGTAAGGGACGCGCTTGTTTTGGAACAACAAAACGCGTGTAGAATATTGCTTGTAACCTAGCGCTTGCCATGGCGATCTCCGATCCCTTGGGTCATGCATCAATGAGACCTGATCCCACTTGATCTGCAAAGACATACACTGCATGCATGAAACAATGTCTGACGTTTCACAGATTGTCTTTCAAAGATCTCTAAGAGAGAAAGGAAAATTTAACCAGTAACTTCCTTGGTCTCAGGATCAGCAACCACCTTGGACTTAGGGGAAGGCACCGTCGTCCTACGCGTCAAACCAGCGCATTAATCGCCCGTGCTACCCAATTAAATGATAAGAGCTCATAACGACCTCCATATGTGCATTGACACGAGTGTGTGCGGGTGGGAGAAGTATACGAGCGCCTCCGATCAGTGGCGGACCTAACATTCAGATTTGGCCAAGAGAAAAGATATGTCAGAGCCCATGAATCAGAACGGGGTTTATCATCAGAACACGGCAAGAACACGGCGATGAGCTGCAGGCTCGAGAGTGTTCGGTGAATGCACGTAACAATGCCTGCACGACGCCCACCTAGACAATCGGAATAGAAGTCATTTGAGTAGCCAAGACGCCGTCCGTGGAGGGCGCAAGAGTCCGAACTCAGTCAATCAAGGAACAATTGAGGTCCATTCATCCACAGTAGGCAAGTCTCCGCAAACTTTAAAAACGCCAGGGCCTGGAATGAAATTTTACAAACGACTCGATAATTAAGGAACAAAGTCAAAAAATTTGAGTTCACTTCTCGAAGTCCAGAATCGAAGAGCGGAGTAGCGGCACGGACGCCCCTGGTAAGAATAGCCCAGCGACGCCTAAATTTTTATTGATAGCTGAGGATAGGAGGCTACCACTTCAAGATACACCGCCAGTGATTCTAGCGCGAGGGGGGATCCGAGATACCATGAAACCACGCCAACAGCCAAGACGAGCGAAGATATTACTGCTTCTCGTGACAGCGGTATTGCACTATAATATTCGTGACCAGGACGGACGCGAGTCGCGCAGTGAGTACCTCCGATTCACTGTTTGCCCGCCCGCAAGAATAGAGCAGTACATAGTCCCGCCGAAGATTAGGTATAGGTTCGGAGAGGGGAACTGTCTAGAGGCCGTCGACCAGGTAGATAGGGGAGACAGAGAAGTAGACGGCGTTCAGCAGCACCAGTCCGGAAATTAGGAAGAGGCATCCGAGAAGGCCTGCCAGTGGCGTCTGGTCGTTTAAATAATATCCATGTTCGCGCCTTTTTATGTTGCCGACTAGCGTCCTCCTAACAAACGGCGTATCCAAGCGGATCCCATATACAGGATGGCGATCCACGGCAAAACCACCCAGAGATAAGATTGCGATTGCGATGCCCCCGCTCGGAGTGTGCTAGTCTGGCTGCCCGCTGTCATCGACCTGCCAAGTGAGGTGTCGCAAATCCGCGTGTATCGAGTTGAGTACGCATCACTACTCTAACCCCCTAACGTCTGCCACGGCGTCGCTTGTCCAGAGTGCACATGTACCACTGCCAACATGTCGCCGAGGTCGGGCGGGGAGGGGAGCCGTTCCTGATGGAGACACTGCACACCCCGCATTAATCTGACCCGCGGTGCGATGCGGACTCAACCCAGCTCATGACATTGGCCGCCATGGCCGACCTCCTGGAGATTACTTACGCCGCATTTAATTTGCGAGTATTGATGCACTTGAAGAGAGACAGTCCAGCAGGGAATCAGGGCACAGATGCAGCCATGTTGAGTTCGTAGTTGTGCGCAGTAGATCCCAGGTAATGCGCCGCTTAGAGTTCGCTGCGCGAAAGCGCGGCGGTCGCGGCGGAGCCGCGTTTGTGCCTCATCACTGATCAGTTGGGGAATAGCCCATGGGGAGAAGAGACATGATGATGGGTGATTTTCGTTCACGTCAAGCACACAGGATTTTGATGAGCCACCGCGTCATCGGCGCGGAAATTCTATGTAAATGCGATTAACGCTCGTAGATATTCATTGCCCTGCTTACCACAAGTTCCTTAAGCGCGTAAAGAGGCGCCAACCCTATACTTCCCTCGGTGAAATGGAAGTGGACGGGTGTCGAGATAATTCGCATGCGTAGCATTACCATTCAGAAATCACGGGGATATGGATCACGATAACGGGAGAAGGAAGAAAAGAGGAATTCACCATTTTGTCCCGAGGCCAAAAGTTGAAACACCGCAGAATACGACCAAGCGGAGGGGATGAAACAAAGAAGTTCAGGAAGTCCAGAGGAACTGCATGGAGATCGAGGTATTCGAAGACGGGCCACACCGAAAAGAGACGAATGGAGTTCACAGGTCGCAGTTTTTCCGATGTCAAACTAGATACCTACGGTGTACCCATCCGATGACGGAGATTTTCGAAAGACATAGACATTTCGCAACTGTTGAAGATATGGATGAGATGCTCGCTGCAACCGAGATACGTATATGTACCGGTTTCTGGTGGCACCGGTGAATAACGCGGGAACAAAACTTGTATCGCGAGAGTATGATACTGTTCATCCGTCCAACGCTATCTATTCGTTGTGATACGTCAATAGGTTGCTAGGCAAGATATAGACCGAATGTGGAAAAGATTTGCTTACCGTGGCAAATATGGCTCGCGGTAATCGAGTTGTCCGAGGAAATAATTCAATGGCGGCAGGCAGTATATCAACCGACGAGAATTCCTTGAGATGATGCAAAATGGTTTGAAATCCCGAGACGCAGAAGATAGCGTGTGATAATACACTTCGAGGCGTGCCATAGATGAGGAGCCCCAAGCTCAACAGTGATAGATTGAAGATTCCAGTCAAGCCAGACTTTGAATCACCAGACGAAGACTCCAAATACCATTGTGACCGATCCGGATAAGTCAGTGAAGACCGGAAAGTTTAATCCGTGTGTCTGGAAAGCACATCGACCAAGACCTCGTAGATTCCAAGTTCGGAGATGGGAAGACGAAACCACACTTGGCATTGTTGTATTGCGTTTACTTGACGCGCTCGATGCCAAACTCTGATGCCAGTGATCGAACCTAAAACGGCAACTTGAGCCCCTGATGCCCTTGGTAGTGCGAGGCTGTTCGTCTGGATTGGTTAACAGATTGTACCTAGTGAATGAATCCAAAATGCGCAGCATTTTCTTTTCCTTGATACACCCGCCCCTGGAGATGAAGCTGTCATATACGCAGGGCGCACAACCACTGACGCATGAAACAGTCTTAAAGTATCACCGCCCCATATGCATGTCGCCCGCCAGGCTTCTCTCAAATAATGGTATCATCGCCGCAACATCACAGTCGAGTTTTCGTCCGGCGGTGGGCCAGAATGCAAAAAAGAAAGACTCCATTCATTTACAGTTGCGACTTACTCAAGGTACAAAGTTCTATCGCGGGAATTAATTCTTAACGGCTCTTCGACAGCTCCGTTCCTCCTGTGAGCCAGTTACGTCGTTACCACCCGCTTTGGCCATGGCGGCGGATACTGGCCCGGCGCACCAGGGAACTGCGGAGGCGACGTGTAGGGATCGGCGCCAGGGAACCCAGGATTAGGGCCTCCAGGGAACGCCGGCGCCGCACCAGGGAAGTCGGGCGGGCCCACCAGGGAATCCATACCCGCCAGGTGCAGGGGAACCATACCCGCCAGGTACCATACCCGCCGGTGCAGGGGAACCATACTCTCCTGGCCCACCGGAGAACGACGGCGCTGCGCCTGGGAACGACGGATGGACGTCTCTGTCTCGGTCGAAGACAAGATCACTCTACTCATGTACTTGCCAGAAGTCGGCTGGATCACACTCATCTGCATTCCGCGCGCTAAGCTGGGCGAGCTATACCTGACTCCGGTGAAGTGGCTTCGGTATTTTGCCTCCAATGCTTATGGCGCAGACGGGGAAATTTATTCTCGCGGGTACACGGACGAGGACGCAGACGAGGACGAGAATATGACCGACGAAGATGCAGACAAGGAGGAGGTGATGACCGACGTGAAGTCAGAGGAAGAGGAGGAGGTGCCGGCCGTCGTAAAGAACCACGGCGAGTCGAAGGAGGAGCCAGTATTACTAAAGGTCCCTGTGGACCAGACGACGATCTTGATCTCGGCCCAGCTGGAAGAAATCCCTGCAATATGTTATTTCTGGTCAAAATGCGAGTGTAAAAATGCATATATGAAGACCACATCCTGAGACGCGCTACAGATGCACCGCGATTACTGGATCTCGAAATGACAGCAGACCGGACGTCGGACGCAGGTTCCCTGAATCGGGAATATCTTCTCCCCTCCAAGGTTAAGGAGCGCGACAGACACAACTGCGTCTTCCATGCCAGCGTCTCTAATCAGGTCACCCATGTTACCGTCGAGGTTTGTCATTTTGTTCCACATTCGAAAGGGAACGAAGTGCGTAGTTTCTGCCCTTGGCCGCTCTTGCCTTGCTTATTATTCATGCAGTATGTCGAGCGTCTAAGGCGTTATCATAAGGTTCCGCCAGGAGACCAAATGCGCGCTGTCGACACGCCGTTGAATGCTATCTGTGTGAAAGATACCTGGCACAGATATGTGAACAGATCGCTGGCCGCTATTTTGCTTGTGAGGAGTCTGGAACAGGAAAGGGCTTGTACTCACCGCACCAACAGGTCCCGAATCGATTCCTCCCAAAAGAGGATATCAACTTCACTGCCAAGCCACGTTTTAACGTACCCGGTCAACCGTATGCGAGTATGCTACGTCCAGAGGATGAGTCGCACAACAACGGCCAATCTGAGCCGTCCTCTACCCATCTTCGTTTCAGCTACTCCGAGGACGATTACCAGCTACCCGAACAGACACTTTTTGAGAGGGCCCGCAAGAATGATGAGAAGGCCACCACGGAGGTCAAGTGGAAGCAGGAGGACAGAAAAGAGGCAGTCGATGCGGCAGAGCTCATCACTGCGCCGGGATACCCAAAATTCAAGAAGCCGAGCGAGGAGCCGTTCAACGACGAGTCTCAGCTCGTACTTCAGTATTTTATCACGGGGTCCATGGGAGTGGGTGAGGGAGATGTGCGAATCGTTCCCCATAATACCCCTGCACTCCTGCGCGAGGGCACACGCCTTTCCGTCACTGCGTTGCACGCGGCGTATACCAGTGCTGTGTGGAAGATGTTCTCCCCCCTTACGAGAGACTCGATCCTGGCCCCACACGTCCATTATGGCCTTCGGCAGACTCAGCAAAATACATCGGGGCACATGCGTACTGCTCCGACCTCGACCTCGACCTCGCACTCTCACCGCTTTGTGGGACAGCAACAGCAGCAGACGAACAACGTTGGGACCTCCTCCTAGGTTGGTCACCCCCATCCTTAGTCGCTCGGCAAGAGGCAAAAATGCATCGGGCACGCCGGATAGAACAGGAGTTAGGGAAGGCGCAAGTTATGCAATGGAGGGCCACTATCGTTCCCGCCTCAGACAAGCGTCTCTTGTGACTGAAGGCCTCAGAATACGATCTGCACGACACACTCGAGCCTGCGCTACCGTCCTGCGACCGCTCCGAGGCCTGCGCGGGGACTGGGAGAACGGTCCACCCCAACGAAATTTGAGATGCGAATGGCGTAAGAGGTATGCGCAGGTGGACAGAAATAAGGTCGTAGGACGCGAGCGGGGGATGCAAGGCTGGCATACATTCATTCACCGAGGTGTGAAGGCGAACGCACGGTGTTTGCGGGACGCGTCGGTGCAAAGACCCGTCTCGAAGACACGGTTCCCATTGGATTTCGACCGCGGAATACTCAAGTGAGGCGAAGGGGGACCAGGGAACGCGCTTGCATGCATTTTTGGGGCGCGGTGTGGGTGAGCTGCGCACGATGCGAGTCAATAATGTCTCCAACCGAATTTCGAGAAGACTTTGCGGGAGGGCGCTGTGCTTTGTGTGAATCCAGGAGATTGCAGGCAGGAGAAGGAACGGTCACGGCTGTATCGTAGCATAGCCACATAGCGTCTTTGTCTCCAACTTTCATTTTGGCTGTCAATGCCCCAAGAATAGAAAATCGTCCTTTGGTCTACACTTGTGTCTTCTGCCTGGAATCGAGCGACGACGACATGAGGGTAGTGTGGGTGTGGAAAGAATGACAGTGCATTGCCAGATGAGCTTAACCCACAAGAAACGGACGGATTCAGCGAAGGAACAGGAAAAGGACACCGAAAGGGGATGGATGCCAGCTGAAGGCGGGCGGGAATAAATATCGTCGTGCGCTATTTGCGATTGATAAAGATGCGCGAGTCAGTCTCGGTAAACGCATTTAACAAAATAAACGCACGTCTTGATCAACCTCTCCCGCCATGCCAGACACGGCATCGACAACCGCACACCTATGTGATAGGCGCGGGGTTGAAGGACATGATCTCCTCGTACAGTAGCTCCTTCAGCTGCTCGCGGCTGATGTCGTCCTTGTGCACTGTCGCAAAAGGTAACGTTAGTGATGAGCTGCACCGCGTAACTACGCTACTCACGGTCGAATTCAAAGAACTCGGGGTCGAGCGGGGGCGCAACGGGCTCATCGTCCGGGTCGTGCTGCAAATGGGGTAGCGTATCAGTAGGGAACAAGCGAGGACCCGAAAAAGAACACACGTATGCTTCCAGATACGGGTGTGCCAGCGCGTCTTCGCACGTTATGCGTTTCTTGGGGTCGAAGGTCTTTGTCCGCGGGTCAGCACACGTATTGAATAAGAATACAAGGGACTAACGAGGGTCTTCGTGAGGAAGTCGATCGCTAGCGGGTTCGCGTTCGGGAAGAGCTGGGCGAATGGACGCCGTTTCCGGAACGGCAGGGCGCGGATGTAGTCGCGCGAGCGGCGGGTGGTGATGGCGTAAAACTCGTCGAGCGTCGGGGTGCCGAGCACGTCGAGGATGAGCGTGAGCTGGTGGTGGTAGTCGCGCCCTGGGAAGAGCGGCTTGCCGGACAGCATCTCGGCGAGAATGCAGCCCACGGACCACACATCGATCGCCTGCGCGAGTCTAATAAAACAAAGACAATAAGAACAATAGCGAAGGCTTACTTTTGTGTACTGCTTGAAGGTAAGCATGATTTCGGGTGCACGGTACCACCGTGTAGCAACGTATTCTGTCATGAAGCCCGTCTCCGTCCCAGAAGGCTCTGCGGTCTTGACTGACCGGGCGAGACCAAAGTCGGCAACTTTGAGATCGCAGTTTGCGTTGAGCAGGAGATTGGAAGGCTTGAGATCGCGATGGATGACATCGGCAGAGTGGAGGGCCTTGAGGGCGCGGAGAGTCTGGTAGATAAAATACTGGGCGTGGTCGTCGGACAGATCCTGTGTACGAATAACACGATGCATGTCGGTTTCCATCAGCTCTTGAACCACTGTGCATATGGTGAGTCTTGGCCATGCGACGACATAGTTCTACGCACGATAGACCTCCTTGAACGCCTCTATCGAGGGGGGCTTGATAATATCAAGGATGGAGATAATCTTGGAGAAAATTAACGAAAAATTCGAAAAAAAATCAACTGGACGTACATTTTTGCTGACACCAGCCTCGGAGAGGAATTTAAGGAGCTTTAGCTCACGCAGGGTGCGGAGGCAGAACATAGAGTGCTCAAAGGGCGCGATCTTCTTGATCGCAACCTTGCGACCGCTGGGCCGATGGACGGCGGAGCAGACGATGCCATATGCACCCTCGCCGACGACGTCGAGGACCTGGTATTGTGTACCGACGTTGAAACGGACCTTCCTGGGCGCTGGGGCCGCTGCGGAGGCAGAGGGGGCGTGCTTCTTGGCTGGGGCGGGGTTTGTATCAGGCATGAGGGGAGAGGACAGGGAATCAGTTGTTTGAATCAGGTATATGTAAGGGACGCGCTTGTTTTGGAACAACAAAACGCGTGTAATCTAATACAGAAAAAATGAGTCGACGGAAACGGACCGAATGTGATGTGACAAATGATGTGGGGATGAACCTCTCCACAGTAAAGGTTCCTTAAGCGCAACTTAAGCGCGTAAAGAGGCGCCAAACCCTATACCTAGTCACAAATTCCGTCGGTGAAATGGAAGTAGACGGGCGTCGAGATGAATTCGCATGCACAGCATTACCATTCAGAAATCACGGGGATATGGATCACGATAACGGGAGAAGGAAGAAAACAGGAATTCACCATTTTGTCCCAGGACCCGAGGCCAAAATTGAAACACCGCAGAATACGACCAAGCGGAGGGGGGTGAAACAAAGAAGTTCAGGAAGTCCAGAGAAACTGCATGGAGATTGAGGTATTCGAAGACGGGCCACACCGAAAAGAGACGAATGGAGTTCACAGGTCGCATCCGATGTCAAACTAGATACCTATTGTGTACCCATCCGATGACGGAGATTTTTGAAAGACATAGACATTTCGCAACTGTTGAAGATATGGATGGGATGCTCGCTGCAACCGAGATACGTATATGTACCGGTTCTGGTGGCACCGGTGAATAACGCGGGAACAAAACTTGTATCGCGAGAGTATGATACTGTTCATCCGTCCAACGCTATCTATTCGTTGTGATACGTCAATAGGTTGCTAGGCAAGATATAGACCGAATGTGGAAAAGATTTGCTTACCGTGGCAAATATGGCTCGCGGTAATCGAGTTGTCCGAGGAAATAATTCAATGGCGGCAGGCAGTATATCAACCGACGAGAATTCCTTGAGATGATGCAAAATGGTTTGAAATCCCGAGACGCAGAAGATAGCGTGTGATAATACACTTCGAGGCGTGCCATAGATGAGGAGCCCCAAGCTCAACAGTGATAGATTGAAGATTCCAGTCAAGCCAGACTTTGAATCACCAGACGAAGACTCCAAATACCATTGTGACCGATCCGGATAAGTCAGTGAAGACCGGAAAGTTTAATCCGTGTGTCTGGAAAGCACATCGACCAAGACCTCGTAGATTCCAAGTTCGGAGATGGGAAGACGAAACCACGCTTGGCATTGTTGTATTGCGTTTACTTGACGCGCTCGATGCCAAACTCTGATGCCAGTGATCGAACCTAAAACGGCAACTTGAGCCCCTGATGCCCTTGGTAGTGCGAGGCTGTTCGTCTGGATTGGTTAACAGATTGTACCTAGTGAGTGAATCCAAAATGCGCAGCATTTTCTTTTCCTTGATACACCCGCCCCTGGAGATGAAGCTGTCATATACGCAGGGCGCACAACCACTGACGCATGAAACAGTCTTAAAGTATCACCGCCCCATATGCATGTCGCCCGCCAGGCTTCTCTCAAATAATGGTATCATCGCCGCAACACCACAGTCGAGTTTTCGTCCAGCGGTGGGCCAGAATGCAAAAAAGAAAGACTCCATTCATTTACAGTTGCGACTTACTCAAGGTACAAAGTTCTATCGCGGGAATTAATTCTTAACGGCTCTTCGACAGCTCCGTTCCTCCTGTGGGCCAGTTACGTCGTCTACCACCCGCTTTGACCATACGGTGGTCCTGGCGGCGGCGCATACTGGCCCGGCGCACCAGGGAACTGCGGCGGAGGCGACGTGTAGGGATCGGCGCCAGGGAACCCAGAATTAGGGCCTCCAGGGAACGCCGGCGCCGCACCAGGGAAGTCGGGCGCGGGCCCACCAGGAAATCCATACCCGCCAGGTGCAGGGAACCATACCCGCCAGGTGCAGGGGAACCATACCCGCCGGGTGCAGGGGAACCATACTCTCCTGGCCCACCGGGGAACGACGGCGCTGCGCCTGGGAACGATGGCGGACCAGGAGGCGGGGCGTACGAGGGATTGTAACCGGACGTAGGGCCTGTCGGCGGCGCATTGTAACCCGTCGGGCCTGTCGAGTGCGGCGGGCCGGAGGGCGGTGCGTACGACGAGGATTCTCCAGGGAAGGAGGGGGCTCCCGATCCATACGAGGGCTGCGCAGGCGCGGCACCTCCGCCGTCATAATACGAGCTGGCTTGTCCTCCGCCGGGGTTGCCAGGCATATCCCTGCCTTGGCCATGGTTGTGTCCGCCGAACAAAGCCTGCGCTTGAGCAGCACCGGGAATGTGCTGCTGGGCGTAGCCTGCGACCTGGTGCTGGAACTGGTGGGCCTGATTGGCGGCAAATGTGCCTTCCGCAGCTGGAGTGCCTCCTTCACCTGCATGGCGGATGTTTTCGTGGTTCCGTACGGCATTCTTGCTGAGACGCTGGAGTACACTGTGTTTCCTCGCCCCAAGGCCGTTGACCCAGGTGTGCATGTATTGCATCATTTCTCGCTGCACCTTGGACGAATTATTATGGAAGTCGGGGTGGAATCTATGACCGCACGGATTCAATTCGGAATCAAATAGCATAGCTAAAAAAAACTCACAAACATGACAAGACATCCTCTGCCAGATGGTGCACGTTGACTGAGTTATCATCCCAAGCCTTGATTACCAGGGTAACGGTGTGGATCTAGGGAGGTCTGAGAGATAGAGGGCGCTGATTTGATAATACGTACCAGAACGATTCGAGCAAGATGTCCGGCGGGTTCGTTGAGAATGAGATTCTGGAAACGTGTTAAATGAAAGCGCATTGGGGCGAATGGGAGGGATGCGAACGAAATGGTCTTTGCTCAAGAAAGAGTGCGTCGGGTCAGACTAGGAACAGAAGTCAGCATCGCGACGAAAGACTCTGCTCTCCGAACTTACCGCGCGGGGGTCGTTGAAGACTTCGTATTGGTCGTTGTTGTCAATAGCCTCGGCTGCAACGCTCGATAAACTGGTAGTGGCGGTCTTCAGAAGAGGTTTGAGGAAGGGCTGCACAATTTCTTTATAAGCATGACTCTTGACTCAGGTGTATGAACATTACCTCCAACGTGGTGAAGACAAAGACTGTATAGGGGGTCAGTCGATAAAAGATATTGGAAATACCACACTCGCCTGATATCGAATCCATAATCTTCTCAATTAGAGGACCAAGTCCAGGAATTTTGTCTGTCTTTGGTTCGAGTCTAACATGCAAACCATGAGAAAAGACGAACCAATAGTGTGCGAGATCTTCTTCGCGACTGCGGACAATATCAGACCAGTAATAGCTGCAGGAGAAAGCGAACACACCAGAATCCCTGAAACTGAGCACCTGCCAGAGAATCCCATGCAGCTCCTGCGGGGTCATGTCCTCGGGGCGCTTCCCACCTTGGGATGGCCCAGCCCGTATGCGCTCGATGCCCTCCATTTCACGGGTCATTTCGGAGCCCGAGCCACCAGGAAGCTTGAAGAGCAAGTCCCGCAGCACGGACGAAGAATCCATCGAACCTGGGCCACCGCGGGTGTTGGAGGTAGAGCGTGCTTTATCGAGTTCCTTGTTAAGGTCGGACACGGAGGCTTGACTCTAAAGCATGCCAGTGAATAAAACTTCCGCGGAAGAGTGGCATACGCACAAGATGGTCTCCCGCCTCTGTAAGAAAGTTCGGTCAGTATTTAGCTTGATGAGCAACACGAAGATCTGACGAACCTCCCAGCAGCGAGTGCGTGAAGTCGCTACCTCCGAAGGTTCCTACATGTCGAGATCAAGATGTGAGCCACAGACAACGCAGGAAGAACACACCTGTGACAAGGGGGGCAACCCATTTTCCATTCGGCGCCTGGATGCGCACTTGATCGCCGACATGCAAGAAAACCTCATTATGACCCATCGACACGAGCGCAAGTTCACAAAAGTTCGAGTGCGCGGAAAAGTCTTCCAGGGTGTGCAGCTGAAAGCGAGGATACGGATGAACATGAGGAAATGGAAAGAAACGAATATACGAACAAGTTGTCCAAGTAGCCTGTAGGCCTCATACTCGTCCTGCTTCCTACCCTGCGACCGATGTTGACGCCCTAGGTGGATGCAATGTTCCAATGTACGACGGACTAAAGCCCTCGAGGTATCCCAATGACCGGAGTCTGCATGAAATCATGATCAAGAATGACTGGCGAATTGAAGCGGGTCCTACCATTGGCTATATAGTTCTTCATCCCAGTTCTAGGATCAACCTCAAGCTCAATCGGCTGCAACCAACATAAGAGCCCGACAGTAAAGCAATGGCCTGCACAAACCTCTACAGGTCCTCTCAGTTTGGGATGGTATTTACGCGGATCCTCGCCAGCTCCGTAGCCCTTGGGGTTATCAATGTGCTCGGTCTTACAATAAACGTCAGTTCGTACAGACCAAACAAAAAGCCCGTGCACCCACCGGAAGATATACACCCAGGCGTTCTTCGGTGACCTCAAATTCGGCTGTAGCGTATCCGTGTGCCTGGCGTTGTATCAATAGACGACCCTGCAAGTTCCAAAGGCGAGAAACACACCAGGAAGCCGAGGACCATGCATAGATTAAGTACGGTCTTTCAGGGAGTTTTCGTTTGAAGGACATAAATAGATAGAAATTTGTTCATACCTGGATCGGGACCTTCTTGAGAGTAGCGATATCCACGGCCTGTTTCAGATAGTTGGAAACCCACGTTGGAATGGTCAGACCCGACAAACCTGGCTATAATCACGCAGCCAATTTCTACACAGGAGTATTCGCGTCAAAGTTTGGCACTGAGAGTGGTTTGCATACCCAAAATACACCCGTTTAATATCTATACCCCCGAATTTGGAACCCTTGGAGAGCATGCTCGCGAGTGCAAAACCGGTGCCACTTCCTTTTTTGATTAACTCAGCAAGTGCGTCTTCCTGTCCTATGGTCAAATAACAGCAATTATTTCCCATAGATCACGCACAATGTCTCCGTGTCTAAACGCTCGGCCTTCCATGTATGCGAAGCTGACCCAAAAGATTGAAACGTCACATTAAGCATCGACGAAATTGGCGTACGAAGGGATGTTGCCCGCGCCGAACGCGTACACGCCACTTCCGGAAAGGCATACGAAGAATAGCACAAGGAGAAAGAGAATGGTGATGTTGCTCGGCATGGTGGTCTATCGCAGAAGTTGTTGGGTTCTCAGCTATATACAGAATCAACAGGGCTGTGCTGGACCCGAGCCCGAATGCCGTGCAGACGTGAGCGACAGCGCAAGAGTGGCACCTAGGAGTTATGGCTATTCACCTGGAGAATGAATAAGGCACACGACGTCGATGCCCCACAACTGAGCACAGGTTGTCCGATAATAATCGATTCCAAACTCAGGCTGCCAATGCGGTCAAAAAGTCGCAGTGAATTGTAGCTCGTTTCTGCAGAAAAATTCAATTCTAAGTCGAATTGAGATCCAAGGAGACTGACCTTGGCCACAAAGTTAAAGCCAACTTTTAATTAAGGCTTCAGTTCCGCTCTGGACGGATCAGGTGTTGGTAAACACGTGCCAGCAACCGACGCGTGACGTCACTCTGTCCTTCAACTTTCACTGTCACTGTCCAAGTGTCGCAATATCGCCAAAAAAACGCCTCGATATGAACTTATAGTTTTATAGTCAGCCTTGCGCAATTTAGGGCGATAGAACGAATGTTACTGTGCAATAAGGCTCGAATCAGCCTGGAATCAGCCCAGAGTCAGCCACTTGGCAGACAAAGCTGGAGAAGGTGGCTGACGCTTGCTTTCCATCTCTTCCTCACACCCAACGGTGTCTCCTCCACTCCTTTGGTGCTCGGCCATAGATTCTACGGTTATCTAAACTTCCTGGAAATATGGACAGCCAACCCCCACCGCATGCGCAATACGACATCTACTATTACTACGCCCGACAGTTAATGCCTAGCCCGGTCACCTCGTCCTCAAGTTACGACTACTGGTGGCCTACCCTCCTGCCGGTGCCACAACAACAAGCCCCACCACATTCCCTCCATATACAGCCACCGACACTCTCTGGACCTCCCCGACGGACACGTCTACTCCTGCCCTAGCATTTTCCTTCGAATCCGACTCTTTGTCCAGTTCTTCGACCGATACCCTCAGCGCCATGTCCATGTCCTCGTCCACTGCATCCTCCTCCGCAAGCGAATCGATAATATCCATCAGCGCGCTACCACCGTCAAACACCATCGTCCCCGCAAACCCCAACCACAAGATCTCCATGCTACCCACGAGCAACCTTGTGTACATCGTACCCATCTGCGGAGTGATCGGTCTCCTCATTGGCGGTATTACGGTGTGGTGCGTATACGGCTGTCTTACGCGAAATGGGCACGGCCGCCGGCGAGGACGCAAGAGCTATGGGACGCTCGAGGTGGGACCAGAATACATACCTCCAAGCCCACGCTTTGGCGAGAAGCAGGAATCTGAGGATGGCGAGTGGGTAGGAGACGAAAAGCACGCCGAGGAGAGCGACGGGGACCACGCCTTGCACGGCGACGTAAGCGACGACGACGACGAGCGCGGCACTGAAACAGAAGGCTTCCTGCACCCCGGCTCCGCACAGACCCGACCCGCCCGCTCCACGATCCGCACCAAATCCGAAGCGTCTGCCACCACTGTCTACACCGTCTCCACAGCCGCGCGCAACAAGTCTACCCGTAGTTCCCGTGCACTCTCGCCCACGCCCTCTGGCCGCACCTCCCTCTTCTTCGACCGCCCAGACAGCACGGAAGGGGTCCCATGGGAGTCTCTGCGCCACAAGAGCATCAAGCGCGGTATCCTCGAACGTCTGCGGGAGGACGACGAACAGCAAGACAGCAACAGCAAAGGCCGTGTGGCGCGGCGTCCCTCCTGGCAAGCGCATGGCCGGCACGACTCGGATCTCCTCGTCTCCGACGCACGGGCGGACCTCTCGCGCGCATCGTCTTCGGTTACGTCGGCCGCTCTCTCTCGTGCATTATCATCAGTTACCGCGAGCACCGGGCTAGGGTTTCGTATTTTGACAGAGTCGCCCGCGGGGACGCCGCAACGGGAGCGCGGGGCGGACGTTTTCAGGTGGCCGAGTGTTGCGGAGGACAGATACACCCGCGTCCCTGCACGGGTTGCACGTGAGCGGAGTCGCAGCCCTGAGAAGGCGTCCCGCACCTCCAGTCCAGAAAAGTTTGAGCGCGGGAGGAGTCCAGACAAGCTCGCGAGGGCCGCAAGTCCACCGGTGCGCCGTGCAGGAAGGGGGAGGCCGACCGACGACGACAATTCCAACGTGCGATCGCGAGGCCGGGCGGCCGACATCGGGAGCGTATCCACCGACTTCAGGAGCGTCCTTCCACAGAGCCCGCCGTGTATCTCTAGCCCCGTTCTGGACGGCGCGCTCTGCTTCACACCGATCCCGAGCCCGCCTGAGACGACACCGGAGATGACTTCGTTTGCTTCTTTCGGGGCTCCAGTCGCTGAGGACGTTGGGCGTATGAAGCGTGGGGTGGGTGAGCGTACTTTCCGTGACGCGGAACGTCGGGGGCGCGAATAGTAGTGTATAAGACATCGTATTGGGTTTTATAGTCCGTTTTATTTACGTTTTATGTTACTCTGCGTGGGCAATTGTGTCGGTGCGGTTTTAAAGGAGCTTTATAGGATGGTATAGGATGGTTTTGAGACGAGCACCAGGCAGTTGTTCTGGAAATTTTTGATACGAGAAACTTCCCAATTATGGAAGTCGATAGTGAGGTTATGTTGCTCATCTATTTGGCTGTGACGGGAGAGGCTTCGCGGTCCATATTAGATTCGCATCAATCTTGGCCTAGGAGTCAGGCCGATGTCATTTCTATTTTTTCGTCTTATAAAAAACTTGAGCATCATGGAAGTCCGGATAGGGTCTATGTTGCACCCAAGATTCCTAATTTCTCGCTGGCCAGCGCTTCTTTGTCTGGCTTGGTTTCGGGACTGAAAGAAGCAAAAAATACATTTTAATCACTTGCGTAATGACGCGATCCAATGCTGAGCTGGAAGCGAGGAAAATAATGCGTGTGGAAGACGGTATCGCGCCTCTATGTCAATTCATCCAGAATTACCATATTCGGCGTTCGGCGTAGTGGTGTTTGGCTGTATTTGGTTCTAACCTTTTTTTTTCGACACTCTCGCCCGAGATTTCACTGCTAGCCAGTGCCCAGGGTCTTACTCAAAGGCTTGCGTCCCTTTGACGTTATTGAGTCTCAATTATAAAGCATGTCTCGCAGTTTGATCACGGCCTTAAATGCACGACAATATCAATTGAGACCAAAGATTATAAAGATACTTTTGCATTCTGCTTAGCGCCACAACTCTATATCTTAGACTGCCACGGTCCGGCCAGGCTCCGGAACGTACCGCGCACGGAACTTCCATTTGCTGTCCGGAACGTAAAATGCCTTGTCTACCACCAAATACTCGGTGACGCGTTTTGGCACCGCGGGCACGACGTAGAGCGTCTTTCCAAATTTGGCCGGTTGCGGCGCTGCTGTGGGAGCAGGGACGTGCAGTGCTCTGCCCTTCGTGTCGTAGAGCTCAACGCTCTGCGAGTGCACGTTAGCTTATGGTTTGAATCGCAAAGGGTAACACACCTGCTCCGTGTCAAAGCGCACGAGGGCCTGTATGGCGATCCTGCTCCCGGTCTCAGGCATCACCTTGCTAAACTCGCCGTCGCCGGCGCGCAGGGAGAGGATGCGCGTCGGGGTGACCTCGCGGTGAAAGTTCCAACGATAGAGGACATCGCGTTTTCTCTGTTGGGCGAGCGCTATGACCTCCTCCATGTATGGCTCCATTACGAAATTCCCCAATCGCTTCTTGGGGTTCGAAGGCACGCAGTGGACTATGGCCTGGTTGAACTGTATGTATTGCTCAAGTATCTCTTGGCGCATCGGCGCGATCCATGCAGTGGGCTTGAGGGACTGGGCCTGGAATGCGTGCGACGCGTAGAGGTAAATCGAGCGAAACCAGCCGAGGGATGGGTCGACATGGACGCCCGGAAAAGAGTCGGCGGCGGCGATATGGCGCATCCTGAGGGCCACATGAATGAGATACAAAAAGAATAACGTAGGACCGACGAGAATGCGTTTTTGCCGTCGTTGATTCTGTTTTGCTGAAACTGGCGCCACATATCGCGCGTCGAGGCATACTCCGACCTGGCCTTGAAGCCGACCGAGTACGGAATCATGTGGTCTGAATAAATGAATAAATGAGGTATTTGCACTCATTGAAACGCACCCAAAAGTGGAAGTGTGAGTGTTGGGGGCTGAAGTCCTCGGCTCTTCATCCACTCTCTCTGCTCTTCAAACCTCTCGACCATTTTCAGGCTCTTCTCTTCTTCACTCATCGATTCTAGCTCTTCAGACTCTTCGTTTAACGGCTGGGGTGCGCGTTCCCTTTTTTCCCAATTGCGGTTATGAGCCAAGTAGAGTCTTGTTTGCAAGCTGACCGGGGGTGTGGAGGAGGGAGGTGGAGCCGGTTTCTGCGTCTGCTGGGAGGATTTTTGCGCCTTCTTGGACGCGACAGCGACATGGGAGGCGTAATGACGAACCGACGCGGGAACGCGCCTGCACGAATGAGCCAGCATTGGCAGCAGTTTGGTTTTGTTTCGTTCGCAAACTCATTTGTCTTTGTGTGATTTGCAAGGTCTCGGCATCCGTTGCTTGCTTTTCTTTCCACCACCATGCCTGTAAGGCTTCGCTTTTTTTTTCCCTTGCCCGGCGCGCTCACACTCTTCTAGCGCCAGTCTCGCGGTCGTTCTTCTTCCTCCTCCCGTGCTGCTCCTGCTCCTGCCCAGACTCGCAGTGCGCATACGGCAGCTGTCCCGGCCAGCTACAACGCCCCAGCTCGTGCTCCCGCCCCTCCGGCTGCTGCTTCCGCGGCAAACACCGGGAAGGCACCTGGGATGCTCTCTCAAATGGCTGCCACGGCTGGCTCGGTCGCGATCGGAAGCACAATTGGGCACGGTCTTTCCAGCATGTTGTTCGGTGGAGGAGGTCAGGCCGCCGCCCCCGAGCAGGCACCGCCTGCCCAGCAACAGCAGTCCAGTGTGAGCTGTGAAATTCCTGCGAAAGGTACGCGTTATTTTCGTCCTTGATACGCCGCCATTTACATTTTCGTAGACTTCACGATGTGTCTTGAGAAGGCCGACATGCCGTCCTGCACCTACTATCTTGAGCAGCTCAAGGCCGTGCGTCTACTCCTCTCCGTAGCTGATTTATTTTAATGCTTGATTTCGCAGTGCCAAGCAGCCGCTGCACCGTACTAAATTTTAATTGCGGCTTTGGGGGATTTGTGGTCACTATTAAATTGTGTCTGTTTAGCTGCCCAGTTTTACAGTTCTCAATAACAAGAAATCCACCTCTGAGTCTTTCGCCCGTACGAACGTGGCGCCTCGGCGTTGTCGCCGACGATTGCGTCTTGCGTCCACAGTCGGCATTACTCAGTTTCATTACGTCAACTCTTTTATGCATTTTTTCAGACCATATTCCCGACTTGGCACTGAGTGTGCCGCAAGAACAGGTACCCTCATGGCACGAATGTCTTTGTTGAGGTTAGGTAGAAATCATGTTATTTCGCTGAAGCTTTGGCCTGGCTTTCAAATTCGGTGACAGGCCGTGGATTTCCGAACATTAGAGTTCCGACCCGAGAGCGAAAGTGAAATAACCACCACCGTGCCCAACGGGTGTCCTGCCGATCTGTCTATCATTCTTAACGAACGGTTTGCGAGCATAGATTGTCTCAATTTCTAACAGGACGCGCTTTGGTTTTGGTGCTCTGTACGTATTGGTGAGAAAGATATAAAAAATCAATTTTCATCAGTCCTGCTAAGTAGCCAACTCTCCTTCACAAACTTCAACTTTCTGACGTGGAGTTTCAGGTCGAGCGGAAACGTACGGTCCAACGTGGCCTCGTTTCGTGGCTGGAACAGCGGCAATGTGCCGGCCCCATGACTGAGAGACATACACGAGTTCCCTTCCAGCTTGACTTGGTAGGTCCCTCGCCGTCGTAGATCAGGGAGTCGCCGTCTTTCATTGGAAACTTCCACTCCAATGCAACTCGTACGAGCTCCTTCAGCTGCTGCCTTTTCGGCTCGGTGGTTTCGAACTCGAGCTCGAGTTCCTGCAATCCCGGGAAGCTCCCAATCCATCCACCCCACCCCTCCTGTGGTGGCTTGATGTGGAGATGCTCGCCGTCCTCCCTATTGTACTTCCACCAATCGGAGTGTCGAATCGTGACCGTCAGCTTAGACACAGCGAGCCCTGGGGCCCATTCCTGAGCTTCGCGGCCTTCCAACCAGTTGAGCTGTGTGAAAAATCTCACCCGATGCACGGTCGCGCGCTGCTCGGGTGTCATCCTCACAAAGTACGTGTTGTGGTCCCGCGGCCGGTTGTGGATGCGTCCCGGCGGCCCGCGATGCATCCAGAAGACGTGCTCATTAAGAGCAATAGGTATAAGGTGCATTTCCAGATATACGAGGCGGCAGGTGAGGAGTAAGTCGGTATCGATCCTTTTCACAAATTCAAAGCCGGGACGATAATAGTATTCGTGTTTGCTGTACGGCCGCGTGAGATCGGCATACTCTGTCAGAGCGTTGGCGAAAATGATGTTTCGAAGCTCCGGGTACAACAGCGCAAAAAGGGGAGATTGCGATTGCGTGTGGACAATGGAGGCTGAGATTCTGTTCGACAGAGGCTCTGAAGACGGGGAGGAGGACATGCTGTAACTTGTCGGCGCTAGGGCTCCAACCCGTCCGTTAAACGGGACGGCCGTCGAAAAAACGGCCATTTATTTCAACGGGACGGGTATACCCCGGGCCGTCCGTCAGAGCACAGGTGGGAGGCTAGGAACGGACGGTCCCGTCCGTCACGGCCGTTTTAACGGATTATACCCGTCCCGTCAATCACGGCCGTTTTGAGGCGGCTTGACGGGGTCTCGGGGGACTCAAATCGCGACAAGTAGGGGTATTGTCCTCCATTTCTAATCTCCCCCGGCTGCCTTCTGAAGTGCCGCCCGTGCCACACGTAACTGAGCCTGGTTGGGCCTGTGTCGCCTCTCAGACCCCGACGGACGGGTTCCGTCCCGTCCGTCCCGCCTGTCAACCCGTCGAAAACGGGCACGGGTTGGAGCCCTACTTGTCGCTTGGGGATGGATCATGGCCATTACTTAACCACCGTTAATTTAAGCAGTGAGGACATCGGTCTATTTCCGCCGTGCCCTCAATACGATTTCTTGAACGTGCTCGGGTCGCCTCGCACATAAATTTCCGGAGTTTAGATGCTCACAAATTGAGCCACTGACAATCTTTAAAACTCGTGTGAGAGTACGGTCATTGTTCAAGTTCAACATGCCGCGCGCGCCGAGTCTGCCGGAGTTGTGCCGTTGTGATCGCAGTCCGGCTTTACAGCATACCGCCGACAATTTCGCGGTCCGCAACTAAATGGTGGGCGGGAGAAGTCCTGCCGCTGTGGGAATGCGTCTGAATTATCGGTGAAGGTGCCCTTGGTATTGATAAATTTTCCAATTCAGCTTGGGTTGTTAACTTCCTCAAGCGTGCGCAAGTTGTAATTTGGATGCGTCCTTGAAATACATAGAGATTAATTGGCGCCCAGGGAAGACCAATGACAAAAGTCAATCCGTCCTCTGCGGCTTCGATGAATTAACCAGTCGCTGCTCACTGTTTTTTCTTTTTCTTTTTATTGTTTTTGCTGGCACTACAGCCATCCAGGTGATAGACAACGAAACAGGTCCGCGTCCAGCATTTCCGTCCTAAATAGCAGTGACCGGCCTCAGAGCTGTCCTCGGCCGCAAGGCTCTTGCGGCTACGGGTATGCACTGGAGTCAGAAAAGGTGATATACTGCCCCGAGGAGACGTATAGTGACCATCCAGTGCGGCACGAAGATGGATCCAGGAACAGGACAACCTCACGAGGAGCAAATGCTCGCTGCAATGAAGCCACTATCGGTGACATCTTTCTCTCTCTTCCTCTCCATCCATTCGCTGAGCTTGAATTCCAGCCTGCCTCCTGGACGAATATGGGGCTTGAATCTTCTGATCACTGTTCGCCTGAGTCGAACATGACAGTAAACGCGTTCGATGGATCACCAGTACCGCATCAACACCAGCAGCTCCGGAGGACGCAGGCGATAGACGACAACGTGCTTGGAAACACGGACCCACAAACCTAGACTTGATCAGGGCCCCGACCCCCGTGATAATAAATTGCCAAATGATGTCGGTACCACATTCTCACCTTACCTGATCTCTCTCCTCCCGGCTGGAAGTGTAGTGAATGAAGGAATCTCGACAGTCAGAAACGAATATAAGAGGCAATGAAGCAGCCGAGACTGTCGCGGTTGAGCTGAGACGTTTTCTGGTTCTTAATATCTTCGGCCAATCTCACCATAGTTGAGTCGAAGTTCGATATTTATTCCGACCATCAATAATGGTTCTGCATTTTATTCGGAGTCTTAGAATACTGAATCCGAAGAAAGTTGTATCCTGGATCTAGATCCGGAGCAGTTTGAAACCAATTTAAAACTATGTTTTTTCAAGTTGAACCACACACGTGACCCATGTTGAAAATGGATGTTGAGTGCGACTCTCTGCTCGGTGTAGACGGTACCGCTGTATCAGTGTTGAACGGATCTGCCGGACACTCCCATTTGACGAAAAAATGCACAACGTTGCTAGAAAACGGAACCACCACCTATGAGCATATTCGTTAATAATGATTGTCCTGAGAACAAACGCAACGAACCATCCACGACGATATCAGCTCCATTGATATATTTTCCCGCCGCGCTGCAAAGAAGTATCACCGTCCCCGCCAACTCGCTCGGATCGCCCATGCGCCCATGGGATTTCTGCTGGCCCAGATCTCCCTTAACGGCGCCAGCCCCTCGCCTTCATTAAGCACGGTGTCCATGTATCCCGGACTAATGCTATTGACGCGAATACCGTAACGGGCCCATTCGGCCGCAAGGGAGCTTTTGAGCTGCAGGAGCGCGCCTTTGGATACGTTGTACGCCACCTGCGGCTGCGGGAAGTTGACGCGGTGCGCGGAGATGGATGCGGTGAAAACGATGCTTCCGCCGGTGTTTTGCTGGATCATCTGCCTGGCGCGCGCGGAGAGAGTCGAAAGAGGTCACGAAGAGAGAGCGGAAAAAGGACCGTGACGCACTTTCCGACAGCTTGTGCACAGATCCAGCTCCCAGTCGTATTAATATCCAACATGCGACGCCACTGCTGGAGCGGCAGCTCTGCGGCGTGAACAGTACCCACGACGCCCGCGAAACAAATTAGTATATCGACGCTGCCCAGGTCACTGACGGTCTCAATTACGCCGAGGTCCACCGCCTCCTCGGACGTGATGTCTACGACCTTTTCGAGAATCTTCGCGTTCGGGAAGGTCTGGCGTAGAGAGGCCAGAGCAGACACTGCGTGCGCGGATTCGAAAGACGGGGTGAGATCGAACAGAGACACTCCAGAGGCGCCATGTTCGAGCAGGGCACGCACGGCCTCAAGGGCGAGCATTCCCGCACCGCCGGTGACTGCAGATTATGATGGATTAATAGTGTCATCGACGAAGAGGATCTCTACGATCAGTGTACCTATTGCATTCCCTCTCACCGCAAAACGAAGCCTTGCGATATCGGATGGCTCAAGAATGGACCTGGGAGCGTGCACTGAATCGCGTCGAGAAACGGGGGCAGTTAGGGGGTTTTCTGCATCAGAAAGAACCATGAAGGGTATCGTGCGATCCTTGAGAGTTTCGCGGGAGTATGTATCGGCGGTGGGGTCTGCCATATTTGCTAAACTGCGGTGATACGGGGGTAGAAATGGTCGAGATGTAAACTGAATGAAGAAGGATCGTCATCTGACGAGTTCAAACACATCGAAAAAACGTGTTCGCGGTGGTTCACTGAATCACGGTGGCGAGCATTCAAGGCACGGGGCCCCGAGCGAGGCACGAGCACGCTCGGAGCAGCAGACGCACAGTTCCCTGCTTAAGAGGGCGGCGTGTCGCATGCGACGGAAGGAGCAGGCAAACAGTATCAAACACTGGTTCGTCTTGCTCCGACTGTGCCGCGTGCGCGCATTGCCCAGGGACTCCAACCCTCATCCCTCTTCTTTAGTTCGCCCTTTTGTGCATCTTCCAGTGCTGAATGGTCTGCCAGAGTCGTGCCGGTTGTCCTGGCAAGAGCCTGCCGGTTTCTGCTTATATGTCTCTGAACACTCGTGTCACTGAACTTGACTAACAATCTCCCTGGTCTCTTTCGTCACGCCACGCAAACGCCACGTATGATTTGGTCTCACGCATGATTGAATCCATGAGATGCCTCTGGCTTCCCCGTTATAAGTAACAACTCTCTACGGATTCCCAAACGACGACATGTCCTCAGACAAATCTTTCAGCCAAATGTCCCACCGAAAGGTCACTGACAAGGTCGACGAACGGTTTAACAACATCTCGGTGCTAATAAATTCGACCCCCACCGCCTCGTCACACAGTGCATCTATTATTCGTGTAGCAGAAGAGGACACAGACCACCGTGACCTGTCCGCCAGAATTTCTGCCTCCAATGTCCACACTCAACTCCAATCTCCTCTTTTTGCGATGTTGCACCCCGAGCTGCGGACATCGTCTTCGCCCTCGCTCTGACCGAGTACGACGATCTCGCGCACCCATACGAGAAACACGAGACCTACTACCGCCCGACTTTGAGTTTGCTCGCAGGATCGACACCAACCTGCTCCTCACTTGCCGCCTCGTGTATTTGGAAACACACCTCGCGCCCATTTCTCTGAACGAGCACGTCTTGTGGATGACTGAACGCGGGCCCCTGTGGCGCTCCTTCCATCCCCACGACTACAATGTCTATTTCGCGCGGATGACGCCCAGCAGCGCGCGGCAGTGCGCCTGGTGCGGGTTTTCGATGACACATTCTGGATGGAGGAAGTTCAGCAAGGGTCGGGGGAGCTTGCCGCGGCGGTGCCCAAGCTGGCCATCGCGATCCGACACTTTGATTGGTGGTTTTGGGAGAGAGGCGAGCCGATCCGCATCAGACCTCCGCGGGAGGGGTGGGATGCGTGGGTCGGGAGCATCGCGGGGATGAAGGGAATCGAATTGGAGTTCGAAAAAATCGAGCAGCTGGATAATGTCGCGTCGCTGATTCACGGCGGCGAAGCGCCTGCTATGTCAATGTGGGTGGGAACCTTATGTCTCCGGGTTGACCGGAAAGTACGTTGAGTAACTTTTATGTGAATTTGGGAGATTTCCAATATTTATAGCGATTGAATAAGCTGAACAAAGCCGAACGCAAATTGCACAACTCCTCGCAGTAAATAGATTCATAAGCATACACCCCATAGTACATGTACACCGGAAGTAATCACACATCTTTTTCCTTCTCCACTCTGGCCGCCGCCGCTGGAGCAAGCGTCACCTCCGAAGCCGCCGCAGAATCGTGGTCTGGCCGGAGGAGCGCCTGGTTCCGACCCGTAGCATGAGAGGTAATCTGCGACGCCGCCGCCGTCCCATTCATTACCGCTGTGAGCTGCGAGTCATGCTGACCGTCGAGTGCCCCCTCGCCCGGCGCCGTCGGACATTCAGCACGGGGTCGTCTTCGTCCGGCACGCGCGGCGGCGCCTGCTCGTCGCCGAAGATCCCGCCGATCTCCTCCAGCGTCTGATTACCGGTCTCGACGAACAAGAACCACACGAGCAGCCCCGATATGATGCAGAAGCCGACCATGACGAAGTAGTACGCGCCGCGCAGGATCTCGAAGAGAATAGGCGTGGCGAACGCGACGATGAACTCGAAGAGCCAGTCGGAGATGGTAGTGATCGCCATGCCTTTTGCGCGGACCTTGAGAGGGAAGAGCTCGGCGCTGAGGAGCCAGGGGATGGGCCCCACGTTGACGCGAATACGAAAAAGTACATCGACATTCCGGCGACGACGCCGTGGCACTGCCGATGACAGAGATCTTCTCCGGCCAGCGCTCGATGTACAGCTTGAGGGAGCCGACGACAGTGAGCGATGCGGCCAAGGCGAAGCTGCCTACAAGCAGGAAGGGCCGTCTGCCGAGTTTGTCGACGTACAGATGGCGGGGACCGTTCCGGCAGATAGAACACGAGCAGATGCTGGAGTAAACAGCGCTTGGGGTATAGTAAAGCCTGCGTGCGCGAGGGTCTCAGGGAGGAAGTGCAAGAGGGCGTTGATTCCGTTGAGCTGAGCGAACATCTGCGCCGTCCAGCCGATGACGGTGCGCCGCGTGTACTCTTGAAGAGCGTCCCCCAGGATGCGTGGTGCCGTTCCGCTCCTCGACCTCGATGGTGTCGACGATCTCATGGTAAGTCCGGTTCACGCTTGCGTCCGTCACGTCGCCAGCTGCGTGCAGGTCCGCAAGTGTCCAGAGTCCTTCGGCCTTGAATCCGTTTTGAATTAACCATCTTGGCGTCTCCGGCAGCAAGAATGACCAAACGAAGAGGAGCAGGGAGATGAGAGCCTGGACGCCGTAGGGGCCGCGCCACGAGTCTTCGTTTCGGCTGTCGAAAAAGAATGCGTAGCCTATCCAACTGGACGCGACGTATCCTGCGTTCATCCAAAGACTCTCTAAACTTATGAACATTCCCCGGGCGGTCGCAGGAGCAATTTCCACCTGGAAGATCGGAACCGTTGTGCTCAGGATGCCGGTACCAAGGCCTTGAATCATACGTCCAATTATCAGGACGGTAAAATTGGGGGCGAACATCTGGATGATTGCTGGGAGGTTTTAAGGACGAGGACGTTATCAGGCACGAACAGGACACGTACAAGCAACCAAGTAGATAAAGGCGCCGATGCGGATGGAAACACGACGGCCCAGGTAATCGGAAAGGTACGCCGAACCGAGGGCTGAGAAAAGGGCGGTGATATTGAGGCAGGCGACCATGACGGCTGTGAGCGAGTTGATAAACAGGTAGAATCAACAACAGCTTGCAACAAACCTGGAAGCAGGGGGAAAACCCCCGTCTCTCTCAACTGTATATCGTCGCTGTTACTTCCTTTCCGTACATGCGGTGGATAAAGTTGGGTTGGACTTGGAAAGCTGCCGTGACGCCCTGGGAGTAACCGAAGAGTGCGTCGCCGAGAGAGGCCATGGCGCCAGAAATATAAAGGAGGGGATTTCCGACCCAGCGGCGGGAGTAGCGGACGTTATACACAGAAGGACGCATAGCTTGAATCATGACGAGACCATGGTGGTAAGAAGGAAAGACGATACTTTGTGGCTGACAGAACGCAGAAACTTGTAACCTTGCGAAGTGGCTGACGGTTTAGTTTGACGGAGTGTCCGAGAAAATATAGATCGAAACGCGCATCCGACAAGGTCTGGACAAAATCGAAAATAGAGTCCCGGTAAGAGCAGATAGGGCTTATATCCGGTGTTTTCACGAGAATAAATCGCCTTTGAAATCAAGCTTCAATGCGCTGTAATTCTTTGCCCAGCACCGAGTTCGTCGAGGGGCACACGAGCAAAGTTTGTCTGGAGGACGAAGAGCGTGTGAACTTTCGAGTTGCTTGTTTTGGAATTGAATATCTTTCACCTTCACCCACATACGACCGCTGAGCCCCCTGGTTCCAAACAAACTCTTGACTCCGTGCATCTGCGACGAGTCCTCCAACCCCAAGCACCCTCTACTACGCTGTCTAGCACCTTTTCGCAGCGTAAAACCAACCACTCGAACCCCATCCATTAACCACCAAGCGCATCAGTTTCGCGCGTCAGTTTCTCCCAAATATCCCGCCCTCCACCACCTAGACATTCCCCATGTCCCAATCCACTGGCCCCTCATCCTCCTCCTCGTGCGTTTTTGTTCAATCTCTTTTTTTCTTCTTTTTTGACGCGTACCTTGGGCGCTTTTTTTAGTCCCGCTGTATCCACCGCCGCGCAGTCCGAGTCCTGGAAAGCAGGTCTCCGACCCCCCCAAAAGATGCCCGCCCGCAAACCAGCGATGTAACCGCGACGAAGGGCATGGAATTCGAGGACATGTTCCTCCGCCGTGAGCTGCTCATGGGCATTTTCGAAGCGGGCTTTGAAAAGCCGTCCCCAATCCAAGAAGAGGCCATCCCTATTGCCCTCACCAAGCGCGACGTCCTCGCCGCGCCAAGAACGGCACCGGCAAAACCGCCGCCTTCGTTATCCCATCCCTCCAGCAAATCGACATCACGAAGAACAAGATCCAGGCCCTTCTCCTCGTCCCCACGCGAGAGCTTGCCCTCCAGACGTCCCAGGTCTGCAAAATCCTCGGAAAGCACATGGGTGTGCAGGTCATGGTCACCACTGGTGGCACCACCCTCAAGGACGATATTCTGCGGTTGGCGGAGAACGTCCATGTCCTTGTCGGCACGCCCGGAAGGATACTGGACCTGGCAGGCAAGAGCGTCGCCGACCTCAGCGAGTGCCCCGTTTTTGTGATGGACGAGGCAGATAAACTGCTCTCGCCCGAATTCGCTCCAGTAATGGAGCAGCTTTTATCGTATCTGCCGACAACAAGGCAGGTCATGCTGTTCAGTGCTACGTTCCCCATGATCGTAAAGGACTTCAAGGTATGTCATAATTCATTCGAGACACCGCCGTTTAAAATCCGTTCCGCAGGACAAGCACATGGACTCTCCCTATGAGATCAATCTCATGGACGAACTCACTCTGCGTGGTGTGACGCAATACTACGCCTACGTTGAAGAACGGCAGAAGGTACACTGCCTAAATACCCTCTTCTCCAAGGTAGGCTACATTATTGCCTTTTGCTTCCCTTCATTCTTCTCACTTTACTTTCCACCTTCAAAGCTTCAAATCAACCAGTCGATCATCTTCTGCAACTCCACCAACCGCGTCGAGCTCCTGGCCAAAAAAGTAACAGAGCTGGGCTACTCCTGCTTCTACTCGCACGCCAAAATGCTGCAATCGCACCGTAACCGCGTGTTCCACGACTTCCGCAACGGCGTGTGCCGCAACCTCGTCTGCTCGGACCTCCTCACGCGCGGGATCGACATTCAGGCCGTCAACGTCGTCATCAACTTTGACTTTCCGAAAAACAGCGAGACGTACCTGCACCGCATCGGACGCAGCGGGCGGTTCGGACACCTGGGGCTCGCGATTAACCTCGTCACGTACGAGGACCGGTTCAACCTCTACCGCATCGAGCAGGAGCTGGGCACGGAGATTGGGCCGATCCCGCAGGTGATTGATCGTGGCTGTATGTGGACCCGAGCGCGAGCGAGGAGCAGGGGCAGAGGGGCGCGCAGAGGCAGGTTGCGGCGGCGCCGGTGGCGGGACCGGCTAGGCCACCTCAGCAGCAACAACAGCAACAACAGCAGCAGCAGCAGCAGATGCAGATGCAAATGCAACAGCAGCAGCCGCAATATCAGCAGCAGCAGGTGTTGTATCAGAGCAATGGAGGTGCGCCGCAACCTCAAAGGCAGCAGCAGCAGATGCGGGCGAATGGAGCGCCGCAGGGAGCATATCGTGGTGGCGTTCCTGGTGCGCGATGAGGGCGCGCTTTCTGTAAGGAGAGTTGTTTGCGAGGAGCAGGTGTTTCGGGGAGTGGTGGGGGCGAGACGGGGCGAAGTGAGGGGGGTTCCGGGGGAGCTGCGCAATCACTTCAAGACTACTGATACCACCAACCCACACCTTTCAAGCAGCCAGCATCAGCATCTTCGTTCTGTCGTCACTCACCAGCAGCAGCAGCATTCACGATCATCTTCCTTGTGATATATACACCACGCAGGCCTTCGCTCTATTATACTACATACACAGGCCTCGTCTTCGTCCTCGTCCTCACCAACATCACCAGCTCGCAATTTGTGCCCACGTCTCTCAGTTTATTTCTGGCTCCTCCTTTGTATTTTTATCGACCAACGACCGACCGGCCACGAGGACGGGGACGACGACCTTGCACTTGCTCACTCACTCCCTCCTTCGAATCTTTACCCTTTACGATGCTGCTGCGATGCTGCTATATAATGCTACCTCGGATACGACGATGCTTGCTTGCCTTCTGTTTAATTGGGTTGTGGTGTTGGTATTTTGTTGTGGATGCGCGGGCGGCGGTAGGGAGGGTTGGTGTTTTGCTGTGAGTGCGTGGGCGGTGGTGGGGAGTGGTTTGGTGTACGTGCGTGCGGGACAACTGGGCTGCTCTGACTTTCATTTTCTCGTCGTTCGGCTGTACATACGGTTCTTGTAGTATGTTCAGCTGGTTCAGCGGGAATAGAACGTCGCCCTTGTTGTTTCTAATCTGGCTGAAGTGGTTCTGCAGTATTTTATTTGCTTTTATTCAAACGCGGTATGTACACTAGGGAAGTGGAGGCATGCGCCGCACGACCTTGCCCTCGTTCCTTGCGTGGATCTTGAGCTTTCTAAAATCGGAGACCCCGTCCAGCGTTCCGGCGGCGTGCGCTCCTCCGTCGCCCAGTAATAGATGTCCCAGTCGGCTTCGTCGAGCAGCTGCGTTATCGCGCGTCAATTCGCGTCAGTTTCAGTTTCATGACACAAAAGACGCGAAAAAGCTCGAAGAGGTGGACGAAAGGGGGTGAACGAAAGACGGACCTTGTCGTACTCGCGCAGCTCCGCCTCGGACATCCCCCCTAAATGCTCGCGCGCGAAGGTGCTGAGGATGAGGTCGCTCTCGAGGGTACCGCGCTTGCGTGACTGGTAGACGAGTCGCGCGCGCAGGGTCGATACAGACTCGTTTGGACGCGGGAGCGGGGGGAGAGGCGGGTTCTCCGAGTCCGAGGAAGCAGTGGAAGCGAGGTGTTCTGGGGTGTGCGGGAGCGGCCAGGGGTCGGCACGGAGGGCGGCCGTTCGAGAGAGGGATCTGAGTCTGAACTGGCTAGCGAGGGGACGGAACGCGCGCGTTGGGGGAGCATTTTAATTTTCGCGAGACCAAGCTTGAAGCTTGAGCTCGGCACGGAGTCGGAAGTCTTTGACGTTGAATACAGACAAGAACAAACAAACAATGAACTTGTCTTCTCCCAACTTTCTCCCGTGGCTTCAAATTTTACTCGAAGTCGCCCTCAGCTTGAATTTCATGGGTCCAATGAAATCCTACTCTTGCTCATATAATTTTAACCCCCTAGCCTGCCCTGAACTTCAAATTCTTACCGCCATCGGATTACAACGGTCTCCAATACCAATACAGTGGCCCCTTGACTGCCGCTAATAACCGAAATATCCTTCAAGTTTTCTGTAACTTCGAGCCTTGATTTCCAGGATAAGACTCAGGATAAAATTGCTCAGCCCTTTCGGAACATGCCGATTGTAGCGACAGGTGGAGTCGGAAAACCATCCGATGACCCACCTGGCTGCAATTTCTCGTCATAGCCTCTCGAAGTAACGTTGAACAGTCGCAGCTGAACATGCAAAATTTCGTTGTCAAGGCGCGTGTTCTTCAACACGTCAATCCTGACGCGGACGATGGAACCCAAGTATTTTGGAATTTGATCAGTGGAGCGGAAGCCAAACCTTATTCCGGGATCTACATTCAACTTGATTCAAGGTGGAGTTGGAAAAACCGAACCGAAAGCCTATTTTGGAATATTTTTCGCGCCGAGCCGGGATTCTTTCGGCAACCGACGGTGCCGCAGCTCTCCGAGCTACCTCGGTCTTGGATTATACGAGGGATAAAGCATCTCTCCCAGGTAGGGGATTTAATCTACTCCGCCCACTCCGCCCTTGAAAATGATTACCTTGGGTATCGCAGATGTTGCCGCTGAGTCTGACCCGCTTGATTTTGTTTTTTTTCGAACATGCGGTGAGCGCTAGCTATAGCCAATTGACCTTCCCTGTAAAATCCACACTGGTTGTCTATGTGCTTGGCAACATTTCCACGGGACCGCGCCGGACGTACCTACACTCAGGCAACTGATAAAGATGCCGGACTTGTGGACGATCGACGGTCGAGACAGGAGCAACTTTTTGTCAAAGCAACGGATCTTGGTTCAGAACTGAAACCTCCCCTCTATATTACTGCACCCAACACATCAAGCGTCTCACCGGATCCTTTTTTTTTTTTGCCTCCTCAGGAACTATATCAAACAAGGCACGAGTTTGTACTGATATTACAGCGCTGTCAGGAGAGACTATTGGTGTCAAAACGTTCAATAGCAGAGAAAGCTAGTGCCAGTTCGGAATTTGACGACTGTATACTTCATTTATCCTCTTTCTATGTCTATGTCTATGTTATTACACCCATCCCCCTCGTGAACACTGAATACAATTTTATTGCGCCCTTCTTTGCAGCCAGAAAGTGAAACGGTGTTGGAATACATGTAACAAAAGGCATTGCATGCGGTACAACGGGTCTGCATGGGACTCGAATGAGAAAATCACATTGGGTCGGGCAGCCCGTTTTTCCCGATACTAATAGACATTATGCAGTAGTTGTGCACGCAACGCTGCTGCAGTGGCGGTTTCCTCGACAGTGTATGAAGCATAATTAAATATCAAACGCGAGCAGGATCGCCGTGGTTGAAAAGGGTCGAAACCCAAGATTACGGAACAATTGGAAATACCGTGACTTCGTGTCTGTCCAGGTCCAGGGCATGCGCATAATTGAAACCCCAGTTAATGAAGAATGAAGAATGAAAAGAACTGCCTCGATTTGATTTTCGTAAGTATTACGGTCCCGATTTACCGCACTCCGCCGTAGGAAAATGTCAAGGCCAAGCCGTACGTAGTGCTGAGCCGCATATCTCTATACATCCAGCTACCCTGTCGCGAGCCTGATAGCTTTAATAGGATGGATGGCGCGCCCATAGTTACTAGTTACACCGTCGTCCGTTGTCCGCGCCAAGGCTGAGGCCGCGCGTCCACGCTGAGACATTGACTACCTCGATATCCGCGCGCGGCGACAGCTCACTGCACCCCGGTGCTCTTGGGCGCATTCTCGTCGGTACGCGTGATTTGCCCTATTTTAATTTTAATTTTAATTTCATCGAGCAACGAGTCAGGGGAAGGAAGGGACGATCCGCAACAACGAACGGAACGGAGGACGAGATGGAGATAACTTACGTGCGCGGTAATCCTCGAGCTCACTCGATCTCCTGGAGCTCACGATCTTCCGCGCGGTGTAGAAGCCTCCGCCGAACAGCACAAAGAGCCCGCCGAACGCGCGGAACTGTAGGAACACATGGTGAGCTGGTAGGCTGAGACGGTGCCAGTGGGACGACGCGCAATTTTGCTCGGGGTGTTAAAATTCAGGGCCATTTCCAATGTCGACTCGGATGGACTTGGTCGAGACGGATTTGCAGAAAGAGTTTGCACTGCCACAATGATGAGATCAGTGACACGGCGTTACCTCCCGGTCACGCATGGACATGTCAAATGGACGAACCGGTGTCCAAAACCTCAACGTGTGCGGGAATTGTCCTACACCGAACGGCGAACCGAAGTCTAGCCAAATGTGATACACTGAACCTTTCCGCTGGTCTTCTGGCTGTACTCGCAAGAGCTGCCGTCTCCAATCTTCCGACCTGAGCGCGGGCCTGCACGGGCGCAATTAAATATATACTACATATATACGGGATGATCGTGTGACTAAGCTGGCTGACTCTTATTTTCTATCTCCATTTTCTGTGGCTCAAAGTGCTGCGCAGGATCCAGAATAAAGAGCACAATTGTCGGACGAACAAAGGCGCTTGGCCTGGAACTTGGGGTGGTTACTATTGGTATAAGCGATGAACCTGGACACCGTTCTTTGTGTGTGCACATTTTTTTAATTTGCCTTTGAGATGTCTTACCTACTATTAGTACAGCTCATCGGGCTATTCACCCGGACTTACCTTCGCGAAGCCGTTGGTACCATCGCAACGGTCTTGTGAAATTGGGCATGGGTCTAGCTTATGGCATCGTCGGGAGCCAGTCGCATTTGGATGACGCGGTTGGACGCGGGGCTTTATTTTCCAAGGATCTGGATATCGATGATCAAAACATGACGTTGATTCAACCGTTCGGACTGCCTCGAGGGAGTGTATTTTTGAGACAAAGACTGAGCATCGTCGAGCACAGGACGAGGAAGAGGATGGATGGCCTCGAGGCAACGACTGTGCGAAAATTCTTTGACATCCAAAAAAGAGGGAGAGATCTTGTTGATCTGATCGTGTTCGTCCAAGTCCAAAAGGACTAAAACGGAAATGACCCGTTTCATCGGGTCCTATAAAGCCCCTTATATGTCGGCTCGGTTACTCCAACCTACACACCCCATTTCTGCACTCTACAATGACCACCATCGGCGTCTCTACCAAAATATGGGAGCGCAACCAACATTGGTCTCTATACAGCCAGTGCGCTGTATGGGACGCGTCTACACGGAGTGTCCACGTCTGGGAATGTATACGAGATCGTCAGTCGCGTCATTAGGCCATAATTACTTTCTGACCAGGTTTCCAGACGACTCCGTCCCTGGCACTGAGCCACCAAACGCCAACTACTGGAGATTCGTAGCCCGAAGATAGCACCAGCATACACGTCGCGCTGCGCGCTGCACTCATTCTCCTGCCCCGCCATGCTATATTTATGTTACGCTGGCCCCGCACACACACGCCTCACTTCTCCGACCACCAACCGCATGCATGCCTGCGCACCGCTTTACACGCGCCCCTTCTGGGGATGCCGCTCTGCCCGCGCCGTACGGCGCGCGACTCACCATAGAGCCTTTGTTTTTGCGCATTTTATCAGGATTCTTGCTATTGGGGTCAGCTATATCTATTGTATCTGTAGAATATTTGCTAGTCTACATTTTGTGTAACTTATTACAAGTCTTTCAACTGCATTTGAACACGAAACATTGCTCTGGATCTTTAGCTTGCGCAAGTGCCTGAAAAAGAGTGTGACGTCAATCTGACGTCACTGGGGAAAGGCTTCTTAGAATTCTCGCTTTTTGATCGCATGTTTTCACGTCCCAAAACGTGGATTTAGACCCAGGAAGTTGGCGTGCGGAAGCTACCGACTTCTAATCACAGATGGGTCCAACTGCAAAACACCGAATCGTGGCAAAATCGTGGACAAAAATGCGTCATGAGAACGTACCAGCTGTCCCGACGTTAGAATCTGTCTAGATCTGTCTTTACACAGGTCCAGCAGATGATTTGACTGCGGTAAAACATGACGTAGTCTGTACGGAACGTTGAGCAGCGATGAGCATCGTCCACGCGTTTCGTTGCATTTATCTCAAGCTTTCTTCCGTAGGGCGCCGGAAGGCCCTAGGGAGCAGCCAACTGGCGAATGCAGGCAGCGTAATTGGATTCGGAACGCTTCCAACTTCGACTTCGTGAAGTGAGAGCCGTGGCGTATCTTTATTCCAGAGACCGGAGGAGCGCGACTGCCGCGATCGATGGAATGCAATTGGTATCCAAACAATCTGCCCAGCAGGCCCACCCACGTCGAAAACCCGGTAGATGTGACTCAGAACATTAGAGTTGCTGTGATCCCCGGACTGACAGCGGTGCGAGGCCCGATCCATCCGTTCACACCGCCAGATTCACGTATTGAATTAAGCGTCGCCTCGAGCTCCGAGTCTTGGGTGCGGGTTCTTCTGGTTTGCGCAGATTAAAATCCGGGGAAAACGCCGTAGATTGTGCCTTGTCTGCGCCAAGCAGAAGCCAGTGGGGGGAACTTATCGAGGGCAAATCGATATCGAGGCAAAAAATATTACATCCCGCGATTCGGATCGGACGGATATATCGCGGGTGGCAGGCGTGGTTGCAGATCCCAATAGTGATGCATCTGGATTCTGGCAGAGCTTCTTGGAAGCTGGGAAGGACTTGTTGAATGCGAGAAGAGCAGCGACCACAGGGGTGATAGATTCTGGATAGGCTGTACAGACGTGCAGACGAATCGAAGGTCGGGCATTGAACTTGAATTAGATTAAGATGATATGTATCGCGGGAACGATGAGAAGAAACCCCCGGTCGAAGGTGCCGCCGCTGAGAAATGGGGTCTGATTATGGCGGCGGGTATTCAGTGCGCGATGCGGTGTACAATGTCCATCCACCTCGGAGAGTTCTATCATCCAGGAGGTGGCGTTCTGCAGGCAGATTCGAGTTCCCCGACGGTTGGAATTGAAGACTCTTGGTCAAGTTGGACCACCGGTGGAGCAGCGAGATAGATGTGTTTACCAGAACGCCAAACAATCTCATCCTCGGCCGCCAGTGACATCCGAGTCGTAATTCCTGTCCAGCAGAAAGGACGCAACGAGGTTCAAGCTTAAGTCCGAGTTAACGAGAGTTAACGTTGAAGCTAAACAAGGTCAATGGCGATCGGTCGGCACGGGTACTTTGATAGCCGGTGATTCAACTTGGTTGACTTCAACTTCAACCACCCACAACGCTAAGCACGTCCGCGGCCTTCTAGACCGTTATCTACCTTTCACCTGGTCTTCACGGCACCGGGGCGATACACAGTAAGATCCCCCAGGCGACCCTGCTCTAAGTCGGTATCAGCCTGCTGTAGGCCACGCAGTGGGGTCATTCCTATGTACTGCGATACTCCAAGCCCAATAGAGCCTCTGCTCCTCACCGTCCTCAGTCCTCGCCGCCCTCTCCACAACTTGATATGACCATGCTTAACCTCGACGTGCTTCGCTGCAGCACCTCGATTTGGGCCCCGATGGGCGGTGATCCCTCCAAAATTATCAGACGCTGATCCTCTAGTACTACTACCGGGCGATCCTATCGGCGATGACCGGCGTATATGGCTCTAATCCATCGGATTTTTCTAGCAACGGCCAGTAACGGCCTATGTACTGCGAACGTGGAAGCCATATCAACGGGCACAAGTTGCATCAAACGGCGCACAAGCCCGAAGCGGCCGTGGGATCGTTGGCATTGCTAGTTCCCGCTCGAGGTGAACCCAAACCTAGCAACCCTCCATTATTCATGATCGATAGCTTGCTGAACGTCGATCGACCATATGCTTTGCCATGTGCTTTCCTCCCTTGGCAGAAAAAAAGTTTCCGTGTCAAGCTGCAATTTTTTGTTTCACTTTCCGCCGAGCGCGACCCGATGTGCGGCAATTCCGCGAACCGATCTGCTCCCCGACTACAAGGATCGCCAATAATTCTTTGTTAATCTCGGGTGGTTCCGGATTCCGTCCCTTCGTGTGCCGCGGCATTTCTGCCCTCGCAATTTATAATTATTCACTTGGATCAACTACACTTTAATCCCAGCCCCACCTTTCATCTTTTCGCCTCCAGCACGCTAGAGGGCTCTGCGAAAAGCCGTTTCCAGTACTGTACTGCGATGATGTCACTTGGCGACTCGATACCTCGTTTCTGGATCGCCGGGAAAAAAGCTAGGCAGGCCTTTGGATGCTAATGACGCAACGCAACTTCACTTGATCCCAACTCGTTCGCATCCCCACCTTTCATATATCTATCCATTCGAACCTTTGACCTTTTTGCCACTGGATTCTACCTGGATTCTGCGTCGCACTTAGTCTGTCGCAGTGATGTCATTTCGAGGGCTTGTTCTGCTCGATACTTAGCTCTCTCGTTAGCCTTGCTTCCGGCTACAAGGTTCACGGAATTGGTTTCTTCTGCAGAAAACTACAGTATTATATCCACGTCTCAGCTAATACTTGACGATTGCCACGACCCTCAATGCACGAATCCCGGACAGTTCGGTGCCCATTCAGGAAATTTTCCTTGGGTCCTTTGCCTTTCCCTTAGTCCCGGAGACCTCAGAACTCCTACATACTCGACTGGGAAGGAATGGTCAATAATCCGTTGTTAATCTCGGACGGTTCCGGGCTCCACTCCTTCGTGTAGTTCTGCCGCGGCTTTTCTGCCATCGGTAATTACTTGGGTGTGCTGCTACCACACCTCGTTCGCGGCCCCACAGTTCATATAACTATCCCGATCTGTTCGATCCCTTGGACCTTCCCGACCCGACCCGACCCGGGCGGATTCCGTCCCAGCGTGAATCTGCTGTTTAAAAAGTACGCAATTGAAAAGTCTCTTCGCCCGAAATTCTGGCCCCCGAATTTCTCTGGATTTTTAAAAATCTTGACTTGCTTCTTGACTTCCTTCGTCACTTCGAATTCTAATATTCTAATCTCCGTCTGCGTCTCTGTCTGCCTGGAGTACAGCGTCGCTGCTCCATATATAGTACACTCACACCACATTTTATTTACTTAATACGAGCAGCTGACCGAAGAAAGTTCGAGACACTGTCTAGAATAGGACCTACGCAATAAATGACATCCTATATCGCACGCAAGGCAGACAACGCCCAGTGCATTCGTTGTTCTGTCCCACCACCTCAGTGTTGAGCTGCAATGTTCCCCACTCGTGCCCGCGCATTATTTTCCTCCCAACTGCGCCGCCAGACCGCCGCTCCTGGCGGCGGCGGCAAATTCGTCATGACGACGCCAGCGGGGAAGAACAACGCTGTACGTGCGGTCCGCCCATCAAGCACTACTAGTATGTATGATTCTGACCTTGGTGCTGGAAAGCTTCTGGCCGCGGCCGCGGCGGTGACGCTGCTCGGCGGAACGTACTATATGGGCTATTGGGACACAGACAAAGCGAAGGGTAAGTGCGGTTATTTCGGACGACGCTGAGGGTTCAAATTAATGACGACTGGTGTTCGCAAGATGCGGCGCCGGCTTCTGTCAAGAAGGATTAAATGATGCCCGCCGAGTGTGGTTGAGAGTTGTTAACAACAAAATATGCGACCAAGTGAACTGTGCATACTATGTATTACCATCCTTCAATGAACATTTACCGGACCAGCTGCTTAAGCTGGTTGTCGAGGAGGGACGGGTGTCGTCGATGTATTTAGTGCCATGGAAATATATTTTCCCCGTTATTTTGGAAAAAATAGCACCTACTCGATGGTCTGGCTTGGACTCCCGAAAGACCCCGCACCATCAACGGACTACATGCCAACACTGATCTCCAGATGGAAGCGCGGTAAAATCAAACCAAAAACTGGTAGCAGTCCTGTACTTGGTTTCAATGGCTAGTTCCCGAAAAAGTATTATAATTTTAGGTAGTAGGAGTAGCAGTGAGATCAAAGCGGAACTACGATACAGGCAGCATCTCAACGTCACCGGTCGCGAGCTTGACCTTGGATTGATCCAGCAGATACGACAATGTGGAAATATTTTCCTCGCATCTATAGGGACAGCTATTAGCTAAAGCAGTACAGTCAAGGGCGACGACACTCACAGTCTGGATACCGACTGCTCAAAGTCCGCGAGAGCCTTCTGCAAGGCCCTGAACACGCTCGCATACTCCGCCGACCGATCCCGGAGGTGCCGTCCGTGCGCCATAAGGAGCGTGTTAGCCCACAGCAGATCGAATTCAAGATGCGGGCTCTGTGCGAGGTGGTCGGCGACAAACCGGAGAAGCAGCGGGACGTAGACGACCGGCAGCTGCCGCGCAACCAGTCGGATGTCGCCGCGCGGGATGCTCTCATACACACGATAGATGAGAGCCTTTTCGTTAAGGCGGAACGCCATCACGAGCGCCTTGAGATATTCCCGCGACGCGAGGACGTCTAGGACGGCCTGGGGGGTGAGATCAATCGACAGGTCGAAAGGATCAAAGGCGATGGTGTCGTCTAGGGAGTAGATGAGCAGCCCTTCCGTCGAAGCCGCTGCCCAAGCCCGACCCGTCGGGGAGAAGCGCACGCACTTGGTGCGGGCCTCTTGTCGATACCGCCGTATCGACATATCCCCCGCGCCTCTACTTGCTCCCGGAAGACTGACATCTAGTCTGTCCTCCAGATCGCTCTCGTCTCCGCGATTGTCGATGAGATCGACATTTATTCCAGCCTCGTTCACCTTCCTGCTGTCCAGGAACTCCTCCGTCCCATCGAGCGACAGATTCTCCGAAATCTGGAACTTTTTCACCATCACGCCTTCTCCCTCGCGCACGTCGTACAATACGACATACTTGCTGTTCCCGCCTGCGAGGATGCATCGGCCGTCCGCGGTGTACGCAAGGCTGTTGTATGCCTTGCCCGAGGTGCTGTTCGCCGCCGAGACACGGTCGTCCGCCTTCCGCCCGCCAGAAACGTCCTTGCGCCCTTCGATGATGTTAGTCTGTTTCCCGCTGTCGACATCGAAGAAGGCAATCTGCCCGTCAAGCGTTGATGCCGCGAGCTCCTTTCCGTCTGGGCGGAAGGTGACAGCGAGCACGTCCGAGGTCAGCGTGAGTGGCTCAACCGCTCGGGACCGGCCGAAGACGTTCCACACCCGCACAGTCCGATCCCAAGAGCCGCTGGCAAGCTGGTTCGCACCCGAGGGCGAGAAGGCGAGGGAGCTAATGGGGCCCTCGTGCCCGGTAAGGATGTCAAGTAGTTTCCCAGTTTGCACGGACCACATGAAGACTTCGAACGAGTCAGTTGACCCAGCAGCTACAACCTCGCCTGACGGATCGACCGCAAGGGCGGAAAATTGGACCGGCGATGGCGACGTAAAAGTCCGGAAATTTCGATACCGGACGAGGTCGTATGCCCGGACGGTACCGTCAAGTGAGGCGGAGAACAAAACACTGCCGTGCTTCGCGAACGCGACGGAAGATATTGGAGCAGTGTGCTCCGTGAAAGTCACGAAACAAAAGCCCGAGTGTGTCGACCACACTTTTACTTTGCCGTCGTCTCCGCCCGTGGCTATCGTCTGTCCGTCCGGTGCATACGCCAAGGTATTCATATCATAGAAATGGCCCTGCTGCTTGAGAATATAGGATTCGGACTGCCACTCCCAGACCAGGAGCTGGCCAAGCTTGCGAGCGCCAAACGCGAGCCATTCTCCAGAGGAGTTGATGGCGACCGACGAGATCTTCTCTTGAGAGATGCTGAGAGTATGGATATTGGAGAAAGCCGGCATTTCCCAGAGGCCGAATATGCCGCTGGAAAATCCGACCACCAGTAGATTGGAGGGGGCATGGTAAGTAGTGCACACGACCTTGGTTCCCGTTTGATTGAAATAATTTCTTTTATGTACGCCCCATCGAGTATTCGCGACGAGGTTGGCACCTGTTCCGTGTGAAGTGGAAGCCACAGGTTCTTCGTCGTCCGAGTCCGAGTCCTTTGCCTTCCATGTAAAAACCGCGCCGTCGCGGCTGACGGTATATATCTGAGGTTTTGGAATTTAATGACTGCAAATGCATGACGCAGGAACACACCGTTGTACTGTCGGTGGAGAAATAAGCCCCGACTACTGCATCCTTGTGACCGGCAAATGTCTTCGGTCGGAACCCTTCCACCGGATTTAATGTAAAGAGTCGGGCAGTCATATCTCGAGACGTCGTAATAAAACATCTAAGCAGAATGAGTAGGTCAAAACGGTAAGTGAGAAGGAATCGCACGTTGAGTCGTGGGACCACTGGATGCTAAGGACCTCGTCGTGGTGCCCAGTATAGGTCCGATGTAGGTTGAAGGGTGCAAACTCGCGAGCGAGATGGTTGGGCGTTCGCCACACCTGAACCTGGGTTCCATGCGTAACTGCAATGTACCTAAAAAAGGGTAAGCGCCGACCAAATCATGAACGCCTTTTTTTGTGCCTACTTGCCGTCCGGCGAGAACTTTATGTCCTTGACCGGTTTGTGGAAGTTGAAGTGGTGAAGGATTACACCTCTGCGGAAATTAACCAGTAGGGCGCGACCATCTGCATTTGTAAGGATCCGAGTTCGGGAGGAACTTGAGCGACTCACCTTCGTCGACAGAGATGAGGACATTGGAATCCGGACTGAGGGCGAGGGCGGATATGTTTTTTCGGTTCTCAAACGGAAAAGTGAAGGACTTGTTGCTGCAACCTTGTCAGCAATCGGATGAAACGAACGCGAGGGTTTGTACTTGACAAGGTCGAACACAGAGACACGATTCCCGACGGGACTGAGCAGAGAATTGCCATCGGGCGTGAAGAGAATATTCCCCTGCTTGTAAACCGTGCCGCATATGTTGGAGAACTAAGAGGAAGAGTAAGAAGTCGTCCGAGTGCCGATTCACGCGACGCGCACCTTGTAGTTCGACTTCATTTTTTTTGGCGATCGCGTTCCAAGCTTCAGAGCAACAAGAACAAACTTCAATTGGCACGGCCAGGATAGTCTGCCAAGAATATTCTCCTGCTCAGTGGGGACAAATTCGTGCTCCGACTCGCATTCTTGGACTCATACCGTTGAATATGTGAAGCTCCTTCTACTCTGTACCAGACAACTCTCAGTCTTGGTTCTTCGCAAGTCTCACGCTTTCTGACGCTATAGTACAAGCTATAAGAATTAGCCGTTTCTCCCCCTTCTCGTCGACCTGTAACCAGTTGGCTCGACTCACTTACTCTGCACCCGTCTTCCCTTCGCTCTCGCTGCCGCATGCATAATTGAATTGAGTCACCGAACAGGCTCCCATGCACCGTTGATGGAGTCACTGCCAAGTTCTGATTCTTTCCCGTCCTTCGAATAAATAGCAGTTTATCTACTCCCCATAGAATTCCCAAGCAACAGCATGTCCCCCTCCAAATCCCGCAGCCAAATATTGACGGAAAGGGCGCCGATGAGGTCGACGAGCGGTCCAGCAATATGGTGGTAACGCATTCGGCCCCCTCGCACCATGCATCACCTATGCGTGCAGCGTCTACTACCTCTCGTTTCGCCAATTCATCGGCCGTATATCTCGCTCGCCCTTGGTCGCTCCTCAGTAGGGATTTCTCCTCCGCAGAGCCACCCTGACAGCGTTGATATCCGTGTAATCCCTTCTGTTTCGAATGTACAACAAGAACCTAGCCAGGCAACTATCTGTCCACCAGAATTTCTGCCTCCAATGTCCACACTCAACTCCAATCTACCCTTTTTACGACGTTGTTCCCCGAGCTACGGAACATCGTCTTCACACTCGCTCTGACGGAGTACGACGATCCCACGCGTCCATACAGCAAACACGAATGCTTCTATCGCCCCGGCTTTGAGTTTGTGGGCAGGATCGACACCAACCTGCTCCTCACTGCCGCCTCGTGTATTTGGAAACGCACCTCGCACCCATTGCTCTGAATGAGCACGTCTTCTGGATGCATCGAGTCGCGGGCCCCCAGGGCGCTCCATCACCAACAGTGACCACGGCCTCTATTTCAGGCGGATGACCCCCAGCAGCGCGAGGCAGTGAGCCAGGTGCGGTTCTTCACGCAGATGTTCTGGCTGGAGGGCCGCAAATTTCAGGAGTGGCCGGCCGGACTTGCGGTGCGCAAGTTGGCCATCACTATTCGGCACTCCGATTGGTGGTTTTGGGAGAACGGCGAGGCGCTCCGCATCAAGGCTCCGCGGGAGGGGTGGGGTGCGTGGGTCGGGAGCATCCCGCAGCTGGAGGAGCTCGAGCTCGAGTTTGAAACCATCGAGCCAAAGAAGGAGCAACTGGAAGAGCGGGTCAGGGTTGCACAGGGGTGGAGATTTCCCCTCGCAGATGGTGCGTCCCTGGTTCACGACGGCGAAGCGCCTGTCAAGTCGATGTGGGCGGGTACCTCGCGTATGGCTCCAGGTCGCGCATCAAACGTATGGGGCGCGCCTCGGAACCCACAAGTCGAGGCGTCATTGGATCTAAGGTTTCCGCTAGACCTGAAACTCCACGTCAGAAAGCTCAAGTTCGTTAAGAGCATTCGGTCGCTTTAGTACTACTGTAGCTTGGTTGAATCGGAAATTATACAGTGCACAGCGAATCCAAAGGTATGGGAAATAAATAAATAAAAAACTTGTTTAGTACTGTATTTCCTCGCCGTCCTCTCTTATGTATTCTGTTGGTATTCTGTCTGAATTTTGATTTAGCGGGCAAGTTTGCCTTTGCAAGATTTTTTATTATAAACGTTTCGTTTCAACGGGATCAGCGAGAAGATTAAATACTAAAAGAAAAAAATCACTCACACAACCGTGAAGCTCTGCATGAACGGCTTGGGCATATTGAACCCTCCCATGGTGGGCTGTCGACGAACAGTACAAGTCTGTGAGCATCATGATACGTGATTGAATCAGAAAACCAACGAACCGGGGTGCTTGGGTCACTGTACGTCGTAGGGTCCGCGTTGATCCAGGAAGTCAAAACGGCACAATGGCATTGTCGATCAAACTATGCGATCGGTATTCATTAGACGGTGCGTCGAGGGAATGTCGATATCGTACTTGGCCGCTGGCCCGCTGCCCACTGTTGCATTTGGAAACAGTGGGAAGACTGTTCGACCCACAACCTGCGATTGAAAGGGAGATTTCACAGCGGCAGCCGCGTAGGACACGAAGAACGCGGGCAGTGCGACGCTCTGGAGAGTGAAAGTGCCAACGGTTGCTTGGGGAACAATGAGCCACTGCCAGAATTCAGGCAGTCTATGATCAACAAAGCTACGTTGACCTGAAGTAATTGTAGACCACCCATATCCTCGTTTGCAGCCCCGGACTCTCCGGGTAGCTGATGATTGGGGCCCCGTTCGCACCGAGATTGCCGGCGAGGTTCACAACTTGCTTCTTGAAGTCGAAGATCTTGCACACCGTAGCGACACCTGCAAGAGCGGTAATGTTGTGCAGAAAGTTGACCATACTTGTGGCGGGAAACTTCAGAGTCGATAGTCGAGTCAACTGGGGACGCTTTTAAGGCTTCAAGATTGCGGCGAGGACGGAAGATTGCGCTAGCTTTCAGTGAAAGCCTGACAATTTAAAGTAAACGTGCCACGGCCCCGAAAGAACCAGATGAAAATGCACTCGTATTCAGTTCTCAAGGTACGGAAGACGGAGTGTGCCTGAAACCCAATGGTTATGGGTTCAGGAAGAGCTGCGAGAAGAGGAAACTTGGGGCCAAGGCACATTCTTGGTAGCCAGGAGTTTTATATTGAAAATTGTCCCATGAAGTTGATGGAAACAGAGCAGCTTTGGAGAGCGAAGGGGAGCTCAAGCTCAAACAGAAGGAATTTTGGCGAAAGAAAAATGTTGGACGCTGAGCTCGGAAGGAACCCTCTTCCCAGATACCGTTCAATTGTCGCTCTATTCAAGTTCACCTTGAGTTCGCCCAAAGTACTGCTGCAAGAGACTTCGACCAAAGACGTCGCCGGGGGCTGGTACACCTTCACGCCGGGTGTCGCCTCGCAAAATGTGCGCAGAGCCTCGGCGATGGTCATGGCTTCAGCGATTATCTTCGAGGGCATGGGTCGGGCTCGGGCCGCGTTTTGGTTGGTTTCCAGATCGACCACATTTCAGTAACCGTAGAATAAATTTCATTGCCCAGGTCTGAGGATTATTGTTTCGTTGTGTCCGGCCTGAGACTCGGACACTCGGAGAAGGAAGGAGGACCCAGGCTCGCGCTGCAGCCCACTCGGGCTGTGCTCGAGGACACCGTGAATTATGTGTGACTGAAACTGAACACCACTGGAACGATGCCCTCGATTCTCGATGTGTTTGCACCAAGGCATCGTGGTGGTGGCGGTGAGGACGCAGATGACCGGCAAGAACGGCCCGCCGGTATGGGACGCCTTCCCTTTAGTATGGAAAGAGGCCTTTGAACCGATTCCCCTCACTTATCGACCAACCTCAATGACTTCAAATATTTGGGCCACGCAAGTCCTTTAGTGTAACTTGAGTTGCTACCGCGTGAAGCTCGTCCTCGCTTCTGACTGGAAAATGTTCATCATCAGCTGCAGACTTTCCGAGTCAGCAAGAGTAACCACTAGTCGCATTGCAAGCTTGGTAGCAAGACTATAAACTCTCAGAGATGTATGGCCAGCACTCATCCTTACGGTCACCAAACTAAACCCTTATCATGTATTCGCTGATATTTCACTGGGGTAAATTCACCATTTAAGTTCCAGGAACTTGGACATAACCCTCTCCAGGTCTTTACGCCGTTCCTGCTTACGGGGACGAGTGGTACGAAAAACGCCTCCTTAAGCGTCCCCGCCCGCGAGACCGCGATTATGAGATCTCCAAGAAGGTCCAGGACCACCATCGTGAGGTCTACAACGACGCACCGTACTCCGACTTCCAGCAGGGCTTCCACCCCGAGAAATGGGAACCTTCTATGTGGATGACCCTCGCGCGCCAGCTCGACGCCGAGTACGTTCTTCTGACCTCCAAACACCACGACGGCTATTGCCTCTGGCCGACTGCCACCACGACGTACCACACCATGCGGGACGTCGTCGGCGATTTCAAAGCCGCTGCTCTCAGCGCAGGGCGCAAGTTCGGGTTGTACTACTCCTGGTGGGAGTTCCGGTACGAGGTCAACAAAGGTACGCCGGATGGAGAGGCCTACCTCCGGCGCATGGTCGCTCAGGTGAAGGAGCTCTGCGACTTGTACTCGCCGGACATATGGTGGTTCGACGGCCACTGGGCTTTTCGGACCCAGCATGCCGTCGACGCTATCAACGAGGCCATTGCGTACATCGTCTCCCAGACGCCAAATGCCCAGATCAATGACCGCACGGGTGCGACACCAGAGCTCGAAGCGGAGAAGAAGAAAAGCCAGGATTTCATGCCGCCTTACTGCACCTTTCGAGTCTACAAGGACCGCGCTATGCCTGAAGTCGCGCCGACCGTGCCTTGGGAACATATCGGTACCGTCGCCAACTCGTGGGGAAGGGACAAAACGCAGAAAGTTGAGGATTATAAGAGCGGAAAAGATCTATGGGAGATTGAGCAAAAGGTCGAGGCGCTAGGTGGGAGAGTTTGTTGGAATTTTGGGCCGGATGTGGATGGGGCTCTGGATGATATGGAAGTTACTTCGCTGTTAGAGGTGGCCGAGATCAGACGCCGTACTGTTTAGTTGTCATTCATTGTAAGTATGTATGTATGTGATATTCGATATTTTCCCGAATTGTATGCAGCTGCAAACACCTTTGCTACGCCAATTACATCCATTATTTAAAGCGTAGACTCGACGTTAGATATGTAGTGAAAGTGGTACTTTTTTGGGGGTATGTATGGCTGAACAGGAGACGTCATGCTGTCTCGATGCCATGCCATTCCTCCTCGGGCTCTTTGGCGACAACCTTGGGCTTCTTTTTCTTCCCCACGACCAGATCGTTGCCCGCCTCCGTTTTCTTGATCCCAACCATCGTCTCATTAACTAAGTCGAACAACACATCAATTCACATTCACGGTCGAAAAGAGAGAAATTCGCTTACAGTCTCCCGCAAGTAGATCATCCACGATGGGTCTGCTCCCCGACGTGATATACCGGGTCGACACACCCCTTGCGACGAGAGGCTGCGCGAGCAGCCTCTTGAGTTCCGCTTTCAAGTTCGCGTTCTTAAGGTCCTTGGCCTTGCGTTTTTGATTTGACGGCTTGTCTTCGTCGGAGTCACTGTTCCATCGCATCCATAAACAGCGTTGAGATCAAACAAAGAAAAATTCACCTCACAAAGTCCGAATCCAGTTCGACCTCCAGCGCCTCTGCCGTCTCCTTCATCCACTTCCGATCATGGTTCGCCTTTTTTATCTTATGGTGGGTCGTCTCGATCTGCCGTGCGAGCTGGACGCGCTCTTTGAGCTTATCGAGCATGTTGAGCTCGATGCTCATCTCTGCGATCTCGCTCTCTTCTGTAGACCCGTCAGTCAGTTGCTTGACAGATGCCAGGGCGGGAAAGAGGACTAACGACGGCCAAGACTTCCAAGCAGCGCGCGGACGACCCGGCGCTCATCGGGGGAGCACATCAGCATGCTAAACCCCTTGCGCATCGCGCGCGCTGTCCGCCCATTCCGATGTACGTACGCATCTGCCGAGCGGGGGATCTGGTAGTGAATGACATGGTCCACCGCCGGGATGTCCAGCCCCCGCGCAGCGATATCAGTGGCGAGCAGAACAGAGTTTGGTGTCGATTTAAATCTAGGGAAGGCGTGAGCCCCTTGAGGAAGTGAGAATGCATATGGCATATTACCGATCGAGGTTCTTCAGCCGCTGGCGCTGTTCCAACTGCGAATGCAGCGGAAAGGCTTTGATATTGAGTAGTTCGGTTAACGGCATGAGGCGTCGGATCCCATCAATCGACGAGAGGAACACCAGAGAGCGTCCGGGGTATCGCAGAAGGAAGTAATACAGATACACATCCTGGGCCGAATAAGGTTATTTTGCCACAGACGCGAGAGTGTAAAAGTCTTGTGTACCTTATCGGCGGATAGACACTCAATCTTGCTCTCTTTCAACGTCGAAACCACTCCTCCTTGCGGGCTAAGATCAATGATCTCTGGCTCAGGATCGCGAAAGTCGAGGCGAAGCAGAAGATCATCTGTGATAACTAAGAAAACGAAACTGGACATTTTGAATGGGATTACCAAGGGTTGAAGCCGGCTTTTCACGCTTGTTATACTTCCCGGCAGTTTTGGGGCGAGATCGTCGTTTAACGTTACGTTGAAGGTCCTTGCTAAGGGTCGCCGAGAACACGAAAGTTTGAAGCCCATCCCGAACAGGTTCTTGGTCGTCTTCTTCCGCGTCTGGTTCAATCTGATCCTCCCTAGAAGAAAAAATAAATATGACAATGCGGGTTTATGAAACCCCATACTTAGATTCTCGCAACGTGAGCCGTAGAATGTTCTCCAATTCTGCGAAATGCCCAGCCTCTATCATCCGGTCCGCTTCATCGAGCACCAGGAATTTGAGGTTCTTGACCTGCTTAGCAAGGTTGTCATCCTGGAAGCGTGTCAATATTGCGAAACCAACGTCAAAGAAAACTCCTACATCCTCCATGATATCCCACAGTCGACCAGGAGTTGCTACAAGCACGTCTACGCCGCGGTCTAAAATGCGGCGCTGCTTCTGCGAGGACATCCCTCCTACGATGGCCGCTACGCTCACCAATGGCGGCGAACGGGCCGCCGTGAACTCCGGCTGCTCCGACTGCTTTGATTTGATTTTGCCCTTCGAGGACTTGGGTTCGTCGGCAGCCTCCACAGCATTTAGGCATGCATTGAGATGTGACGAAACCTGCAGCGCGAGCTCACGAGTGGGGGCCAAGATCAAAGCACCCAACTGGCGTTTTACTTTGGAGGAAGGCCGCGCGCAGGAAAGAAGTCGGTGAAGGATGGGAAGCCCATAAGCAAGGGTCTTACCAGACCCCTTCGTGAGGTGTTAAATAGATATAATCTAAGTAGAATGTGGCACATACGGTTTGTGCAACGCCTACAACATCCCGGTCGGACATGGCAAAGGGAATGGCAGCGGCTTGAATCGGTGTTGGCGATAGAAATCCTTTCGAGTGCAGCACTCTGAGAAGTTGGGGATGCAGCGAATACGAGTGCCAATTAGGTAGCAAATTTATCGCTGGAAAAACAAAACATTTCAATAAAATACAATCTCACCGACGACATTTACTTACAGTCAAAGGCTTCGGGCTCGGGAGCCGCATCATCTGGAGGGGGCGAACTGTCGGAGGCATCGTCCGTTATAGATCGAGACTCGGACACCTCTGCAGTGGGCTCCGAGCTAACAACCTATGTAAACGCTAATGTCATTCGTGCCAGAACAATATGTTCAAGGAAAACTGACGTTGAATGTCACAACTCTACCGCCTTCCGTTTCTTCGTAAACCACTTCCACGTCGTCTACCTCTTCCAGCTCAAGAATGCCGTCGTCGCCCCCCATTCCCGCTTCAACTGGCCGCTTAACTACTTTCCAGGGAAGAGCATCGGTCGTTTTATGACGCGTTTTAGTGCGTTTACGGGCTAATGAGTTTTGCTGGAGTCTTCTTTTTGAGCCAGCGAGTACTGGTGGGTCTTGTCGGGCCATGAGAGCTCTTGAGGAGTCCAAAAAATATCCGGTGATCGAGATTGCTCTTGTTTAGCAAGGGCTTCCATGACTTCGCTTCTCAACCACGACGCGCCGTCTTCCCTTGGTGAAACCCTGGCAAAGCTCAAAGAAATCGTTGGGCTTCTACGTACTACCCTCCGGAAAGGAAAACCTTCTGCGGAGTCTACCACTCTTCAAGTTGGTGAACCGTCTTCAGAAACTATTCGAGAGGTCTCGAAACCTTTGCCTGTGCTCCCTCCAGAAATATGGGATACTATATTATCCTTCACAATTCGCCTCAATGGACGAAAATCTGTCCGCCTTGAAGATCCCTTCCACCCTCCTTACACCACGGAATCCTCCGTCGTCGAAGACCCGGGTATGCAGCAGGATCGTACGACGATCCCATTAGTATCTCGTTCGTGGCGCTCCATAGCATCTCAAATTGTACCCGAATTCTTGAGAATTCGATCGATACCCCAGCTTCGCGCTATTGTGGAGAGGTTTGAGGAAACGCAGGATGGACATTTCTGTTCGAGAATTGACTTCCAAATTTCGGAACAACTAACCGCCTCGCCGGACCTCATTCCTAGGCTATTAAGACGCACCCCCAACCTCATGGTCTACATCAATCAAAACGGTAGTGACTTCCGTCCAGAGACGCAGACCCCTTCCTCGGCCTAGAAGCTTTGGCCAAATACTGTGGGCCATCTCTACGACGAATTGAATGGTCGCATGTAAGCCGTCTCGTTGCTTACCTATTTTTGAGCTTTTTTACTCACAAAATCAGGTCGGGGAGGCTCCAACATGGCGCGACTTAGCCAACCTTTGCCACCACGCCCCAAATCTCACAACCCTTCGCCTCACATGGATATTTTCATATACGCAACCTGTACGGGAGATGCTCGAGCTCCCCTTCCTGGAAACACTATCCCTGGGACTTATTCCAGATCCCATAGACGATATCGCGGAGCTTCCGATCTCATGGGATCCGCTGCTGAATTACTTTGCCTCTGACCCAGAAATGTTGCCCTCTCTCCGACGGTTCGAGGTCGACATTTTCCCGACCGACCTCCGATTTTTCGCAGTGCACGGATCTAAAATTCAGACCTTCCGCACGACAAACTGGAGCACTCCGCCCATGCTTCCCACCACTCTACCCCTTCTACCAAATCTCGATAGTCTGATTCTAACACAGAGCACCGAATACGTTACCCTGCCCCATTTCATCCCACATTGCGCCGCATATGTATTGCGCCTTTTATGGAGGACCAAATCGTAGTCCCGCCCCGCTTCTTCACCACCGCAGTACTCACCGTGCGCACTATATTCAAGGCTCACGAGTTTGTCATTAATATTTACGTTATTTTTAGCCCCTCGACAGTGTGCTGTTATCAATTGATAGCACGAAACTGCCACGCTTAGAAGAAGTCCGCTTGCGAAATATCGGCATCCTCATGAACCTCGTCGACGAGCCGGCGTGGCTCTTGAAGTGGGCTAAACGGTGGCATTTCAAGGGCGTGAGATTTTGCGACATGCGTGGCCTATCCTTTGGTGATACTCAAGGTGTGTGCCTGGTTTGTTTTGTAGATATGCGGTGCATTGACGAGCGTTGACAAGATCCAGATAATAATCCCTTAATGGACGCTGTACGGGGTTAACCCGGTGCCGGGCTTGCGTCTATTTTCTCTGTGTGCATATAGATAGGCTTGAATGCAGCGCTTTCTCTTGATCTTCAGATTGACACTGCCACTAATTTACCTCGTCCCCCAACGTCACCCATAAAGGAATTCGCCTGATTAGGTAGAGTGTACTTCACGCTCGGGTTTAGCCGCGCCTTCATCCGTTCATCCATTCGCCACGACAGAAACTGGCCTGTATCACGTATCTATAGCTTGTCCATCGTCAAAAAATCAATACAACAACAGAGTGTAACTCGTATTAGTTCGTATACGGATCTATCGAATCATGAAACTCTGGAGAACAGAAAACGCACACACGCTGGCGCATGCAATGAAGCCTAGTGGATACCCGGAGGGATTGTCCTGGACACTGACGGACCAGAGCTAAAGCATATACTTAGAACTGGAAAGGGAAGACCCAACGCGCAACTCACATAACCACCGATTACGGGCCCAAAGCAACGGGCCAAACTGACGATACTCTGCGCGATTCCGTTGGCCAGACCGACGGCGTTTGGTGGAGTCACTAGTTGACAGACATGTCAGGCCAGCTCCTGATAGTTGGAATGGAGGCCACATACTATAGTTCAGCAGAATTGACACGGAAGTGTACGCGAAAGTGCTTCCACAATATCTCAAGGCGCTGTCAAACGGTGCGTGAGACAACGATGTCGAGAAGAAGGCAAGCAGGGAAGCGTCCTTACGTGCTGATGGCCAAGGCTACGGCACCGACCACCAAAAGGTCAAGACAGATCTGACATTGCAAGCGATAAGAACATACCAGACATTAGTGCGAGATTGCCATCATCCTCGGCGCTGGCGAAGGGACGAAGCAACGTCACGACGAGGTATGCCGGGATAAATAACGCTGATCCGATGCGGAACATAGCCAAGTGCGAGAAGCGTCCTCTCGGAGGGCTAAAACATCATGTCAGATGAGACAGGGTGCATGAGTAACCACAAGACCCATACCCAATATTCCTAAGAGACTACTATGAGCTGATACGGTATGGCGGAGTGAAAAACACTCACGGATACAAATAGAATTGGTATGCGATTTGGAAAAGCACATCAATGCAACTGCGCGGGGATAATGTCGGCGGAATACTTTAGAGTGCAATTTTGGGCTCACTAAGCTGCGCGAAATGGCCGGCTTCTAGGTTAAGACCCCCGGCATCGTACTCACTATTATAGTGTTTTCAGAAACTTCAGGGAACTGGCGCCGGGAAAAACCACGTACGACACTAGATAGGAAAGAAACACCTGGTCGTGCGAGGTTGTATGCAACGCCAGCATTCCGTACTGTATTATGACCAGCACCGGAAGCTGTGAAGCCATTGATGGCGGCGGAGTCTCCAAAGCCGCTTCAAGATCAGGCTGACCATCAAGCAACGACGCGCGTCTCGACTCCAATATGGGCTCCAGAGCATCCGTCTCGGCATCTGTGCGCATCAATAACTGCTGCGCATCGAGAACAGCCGGCGGCGTTTTGACTCCGGGATGCGCAAAAATGGTGGGGACGCCAGCAGAGAAACGGCGCGACGTCGGTGTTCCGCCTAAGGGCTGAGAGAACGAGGGTTGGCGAATAGCGATGACATGTGGGCCGGAGGGGCGTCTTGGAGAGCCGAGTCTAGACGGTTGCAGAGCAGTGCCTGCCGAAGAACGTCGAGCCGAAGACGTGTGCAAGTCAGGCGATGCAGCGGAAGGAGCTCTTGAGGTGCGACGACCCGGTGTGGGAGTGAGAAGGTCATTCTCAAAAGGCTCGTCATCTCCAAAGACGTCAACGGATTCTCGCTCCTCGTCAGACCCTGTCTCCGTGTCGCTCTCGAAGGGGTCCTCGTTATCTACATTCATTGCAGCCGCAACCCAAAGATCGGCGATGTTGGTCACGGCGTTTTCATTCGCCATGAGTAGCCTCTGAGCAAAATTCAGGTCACCGGTGGTCGATTCCCGGTTATTGTCCACATTGCTCCCTCGGCGCCTTCGCATCGAGCTGGCCATGCTACCTCTTCGGGGACTCAAGTTCGTGGTGGTGGCATTGCTGGCCAACCTGTTACGGTACCCGCCAGTGTATCCATATGCAGAGCCATTCGCACGGCTGGTCCTTGAGAAGGTTCGTGTCCTGTCGAGCCTTAACGCAGGTTGCGGGATGGGAGAACCCATGTTCGAGGTAGGGGCATCCGGGACACGCTTCGCAAAGTATCCTGAAAATGATTGTGATACTTTCTTGCGAATGGTGCCAGCCAGGGAGGTGCGGTCTTCTTCGTCGAAGACAGGAGTCGGGGGACGAGACTCTTCCTCAGGAATAGGAGGGTGGGTATTCGGCTTCTCAATGAGACGAATGCTGCCTTCTCTGGGCCCACCGTCAGGCCCAAGAAACAACCCAAGATTGATCCTAGACGAAACCCGATGAGCGCTATTTCCGCCATACCTCAGAAGCAAAGACACCTATCAAAGTTACCGACGCAGCGACAGCGCAGGGTAGTAGATATGGATATTGGACAAATATCGTGTCTTCAAATACCCCGGGCCATTTGATGGCGGGTCGTTCAACTGGGACGATGTAAGCAGTGCAAGAAACCTTGAGATAGAACGACCAACAAGAGCCTCCGACTATGCACCTGCCACACCACCCATGCCCCAACAAAATCTGGGAGAATCACTCGGTCAATATCAAATCTGCACTTTGAACGCGATAGCTGACCCCAAAATAGCATAAGCTCTGCCTTCATTAGTAGGATCTGTAACGAACGAGACTGAACCACGGGCGACCCCGACAGCGCCGGCGAAGACACCCTGCAGAAGTCGAACACATATGGCTTCTTTGAGGGTAGTGCAAGTCCCAAAGATAACGCATGTCACTGCGCTGCCCAATAGCGAAACTACCAGCACGAAACGGCGACCGTGCTTATCCGCGACAGTTGCCTTGAAGAATGGGATGAATGGCACGACAAATACGGGAATGAATCACACACCCATAAGATCGCCGTTAAGAATTGAGTTAGGAAAAATGTCGACACTGACGTTTACGTTTAGGCGTCGAGAGGTCGGCCAGAAATAGAGAATCACCAAGTATTCCCGTCCAGAACGCGATATCAGAATCGTCCGTAAATTCACCAAAGCCTGTTTACTTGTCAGACCACTGTCGAATATAGCAACAAATGCGATAACGCACCTTTGACCATGAATAGAACGAATGGCGTTGAAACATTGGCCGAGAGAAATTCACCAAGCATGGTCTTTTGGCGTTTCACAAATTGGAGATAATACAGGGTCAGAATAGCTCACGATAGAGAGTACAATCATAGATAGAATGGGTAAAGGCGTCGCGTATGTTTCGCCAGAGGGCTGCATCATGGTTGGAATTGGAGGTCTTTCGGTGCGGGGGGTAGTGGGTGCAGCATCCCCATCTTCGCCACCATTTCTCCAGCGCGACACAAAGCTTGGCCGATGCTGGCTAAACGAAAGACGTCCTATGAAGCTGCGGACTCCATTTTGCTCTGGGGTTTCAGGGCTGTCATCAAGTGCAGACTCATCAGGGCCAAAAGATCGTCGTGGTGGCATGAAGAAGAGGTGCGGTGGGATTTAGGCGACGCGCAGCAATAAAAGCTCAGCTGTACTGAACAGCCCAAAACGGAATGGGTGGTTGTTTGGACCACACGTGTTTGGCCTCCCAAATACATAGATCAAAACAACGCGCTCCAAGCCCTCCCGCCAAGGGTGTACGAAAAAAATACCAGATTTGGCCTGAAAAATCCTATTTTTGGTGACATTTGGGCCTCAAAAAACGACAAGGTGGTCACGTACACCGCCCCAACAAAGGGCATTTTCGGTCTTTTTTTCCAATTTTTTTCATAAATTTTTCTGCTTCCCAGCGCCGTTTGCATGTCAGAGCTAGGTCCTGCACCAGAATTATTCAGATTGGATTGCTGGGCAAATCGGACTCAAATACCCCCAATCACCCATTTTGGGCCTGAAAAATTCCTATCTGCAGACAAGGCAAGTTCGCGATTTTTTGGCCTAAAAAATCCTATTCTCGGACAAGGAAATCCAAATTTTCGCCCTAAAAAATACTATTTTCTGGACAACCCTTGGCTGGAGCTTCATGGGGCCTTCCAAGATCCCGACAAACCCCCGAAGGCTCTGGTACATCGGAAACAATCATCTTGCTCAGGCTGCGCCGCTGCACTCTTACCCGTATAAGTATCAATGAATGCTGATAGTTGCAACCAGATGCAATACCCGTTTTTTCCCGCCGTTTTGTTGTATCGATATTTTGGGCTCTGGCACTGCTATCCGCGATGCTCATTGCAGCCGGAACCCACTGTCGTGGCATTCGGTGTATAGATGTCAACTGTAGCTGCCTGATTTTACCTGCTGTCTACCGGGGTCTCTCATGTCTGGAGGTCGCGGCCTGCGAACGGAATATAGCTGTCTGATCGCTCATTGTGCCTTCGACTCGTTGCTCCCTGACCGCGAGTGAACTCGGCGTTCTCGCGTTCCCGATCAGCGCACGGGTAACCCGCTCCTTTTGCAGTTGCTCCGCTCGTACCGACGGGATGGAGAGGAGCGGTTAGCGATTTTTTTTTTCTTTTTTGCACTCAATTTCATATTTAAAATCAATTCTCCGCTCCTTTTCACACCGCCCTGGCCCTGACTCGCGGTCCCGGACCCGCCAGTTCATAGTGAACGGGCTGTGGGTTCCTACTCATGTCAACATCTAGTCAATGCCTTGATACATTGCATAACAAACATCTGCCGGCGCGCCTCATCATTCCATTCCAACAACACCAAAACAAGATCTGTATGTTTTATTCAAACGCGCCACGGAAAAACAATCACCACAGGCACGGGCAAAAAAAAAAACATTCATCCCACTCACCCGTCCGGATCATAATGTTTCTGACCTGCATCCGTTTCCGTGGTGTCAAACGCTGACATGCGCTAAAGCTGGGTCCGTCTGTATCTAGTTATAGGAAAGGTCCTTAGAGGCCCTAGTTAGAAATGGTTCTTAGAACAGGTGGCCCGAGTAAACTAATCTGCATGCGAAAAGGTGCAGTGGATCCCCGAAAAAAGCGCGATTCGAGCTCAAGAAATATAAAGTTAGGTGTCCGTCGATTTGGCAGGATCCGCGGGACACTACTAATGGGTCTGAAGTTTGCCGAGTCGCGTGGCGGTCAGACTTTTTTTTATTTTCAAATCTCAATCTCACCGATACCTCCGTTGTAAATTGTCGTGGGAAACGGAGGCAAATACGAGCGATCGCACCCGGCTTGAACGCATCATCGCAGCAAGTCACTGCAAGTGATAGTTGCAAGTTGGATAGACTGCTACTGGTTTCCCCCTGCCCAAGACACCATGGCACTCGAGCTGTGCACCTTTGAAGTTTGTGCGAGAAAACTCGGAGCAACTGGCTCGGCAGGACAACCTGAAACAGGACTTTGTTTTGCGCCCAAAAACCCATTCGGTCGTTTGCGCCGGTGCGCATTGACTCGGTGTTCGCTATTTCCGCTCGGCCCGCCAATGCTCGCCAACCCTGAAGGCCTGACGGCGCGACGCTGACATTGACGCCGAAATACATTTACGACAACTATTGTGCGCTCGTTTCGCACCTCGATGGCTCCACCTCGCTGACCGGGCGTTTCGCAAAGACAATATCATTGAATATGTGCTCCTGTTCCACTGTTCGGTCGCCGGGCAGTGTGACAGTTTGTATCATCCCGGACAGAAGGGGTGCCCTTATGCGGAAACGTAGCTTCAAGACTCAGTTACGCGAGAAGCTTGAAAACTTTATTCATTTTTGGATCGGCATCCGCCGATCCAATCGATCACTCGAGGCGCAGCTTTATAAACCAACAGCATTTCAATGACTCCTGTTCCTCATCCGACGCGTCTTTACTTCCGTCCCTCTTCCTCTTCACCTCACCTCACCCTTTCGGTTTCCGACCTTTCCTTCTCTTCGCGTCTCTCGCCCTTCACTACCTCCCTTTATTTTCTCCATGGCGTCCTCCTCTACACCCTCCAAGGCTCCCGCCACCAATTTGTTCTTCCCGACCTCGTCTCCCATTGCACCTTCCCATCCACATTAGCAGACACCGCAAGCAGATCACCACTGAAACCAAAAAGTGGCTCTTCAAGGGTGACAACCTGCAGGGCAAAGTACGCGACAAGTTTCACGGGCTCAAGCCGGAACGCTCTCAGCGATGTGTTACCCGGATGCCGGGTGCCCCCAGCTGCGCGTCTGCAATGACTTTTTGACCTACCTCTTCCACCTCGACAACCTTTCGGATGACATGGACAACCGCTCCACCAAGGCGACCGCGGACGTTGTGCTAAACTCCCTCTATCACCCTCACACTTGGCGATCACCTGCCCGCGTCGGGAAAATGACGAGAGAGTGCGTCCATTCTTCGCACAAAGTTCGACACCACGCTGACCTTTCTTTCCAGTTTTTACAAGCGCATGGTCTTGACAGCCTCGCCTGGGACACAGCAAAGAGTAAGTCTCCCCCGCGCCGATTGACATTCAAAATTAACCGTTGGATTGTCAGTTTATCGAGACGTTCGATTTCTTCTTCCAGAGTGTCACCCAACAAGCTCTGGATCGCGACGCCGGCATTATCCCTGACCTCGAGTCTTACATTGCCCTTCGTCGGGACACCTCTGGTAAATATCCGTGCAGTGCGACCATTTGCCCTGTCTGACGTATATTGACAGGGTGCAAGCCATCTTTCGTGCTGATCGAGTATGCCTTTTCTGCTACATATACGAATGACGTGCAGTATTAATCTCTTCTCATAGATATGCGAACAATCTCGACATCCCCGACGAGGTTATGGAGCACCCGCTCATCGCCAGTTTGGGAGAAGCGGCAAACGACCTTGTAACGTGGTCCAACGTATGTCCTTAATCTCCCTTTGCATGTGTCAGTCCTCGTGTTAACTTATCTTGTGGCGCAGGATATCTTCTCGTATAACGTCGAACAGTCTAAGGTACTCCGTTCAGCGCACCTCTATTTGCACCTTTACTTATGATAATGATTTACAAGGGCGACACACACAACATGATCCCTGTGGTGATGAACGAGCAAGGCCTTGACCTGCAATCTGCCGTCGACTTTGTCGGGGAGATGTGCAAGCAATCCATCGACCGTTTCAACGAGGACCGCGCCCAGCTCCCGTCATGGGGACCAAGATCGACAGCGACGTCGACATCTATGTCGACGGACTGGCAAACTGGATCGTCGGGTGAGAAGATACGCCTCATACGCCACTACATACGCTAACATTGATCAGGTCATTGCATTGGTCTTTCATGACCGAGAGATATTTCGGCAAAGGGGGTGCCGCTGTTAAGGCCAGCCGCGTTGTCGAACTGCTTCCCCGCCGGAAATGATATAATCGGTTATCGATGGTGCGCCTCTCATTGCTCTCCGCGAAAGGAACTCCGTCTTACTTATCTCATTGCCCTTTTACTCCAGATCCTACCCTCTTAATCCTATCTACTCGCGGAGGATCTGGCTCACTATTTTATTTGCGGACATCACGATATATGGTTTCCCCGCTGTACCACCATCTCTCTTCTCCTCGATTGGACAAGAACAAAACAAAAACTATCCTAGATGTATTCTACCCAGAACACTTCACTCTTCCTACTACTCGCTGTATTCATTCATACCTACATTCCTTTTACACTCTAGACCGCCACCACATTCTGCCGTTTCTGGCTGCACATACTACCCCACCTTCGTTACTCCCTGTTTCAACTTTCTAGACTAGATTTTTTATTTAGCGACTTAAATTGTCTAGCTTTTACTAAACTAGTACACTCTCCATACTGCTGCTTATTGAATACATCGAACAATTGGTGATTCAAGTTACGGAGTGATACTAGTATAAGAGCTTAATGAAAAAAAAAATGCATTGCCGCAAGTGGATCCGGACTTAAACAGCCTCTTTGTCCGCAGCTCTCAATAGACACACGGATCAGCCGTACCGTTTCCAGGACCATCACGGACATAACGTATGTCGGAAATATCAGCAATCAAGATTTTTTTTCTTTTGTTCCTCGGGCGGCAACGTAGACGTGAGAATAAATATCCCGGGCCTACTCGGGAAATTGAAAAAAAGGAGGGCGGCCGGAGCATGTAGTGCCATGTCTGTGTTGCATGTATTGCTGTTAAAGGAATGAATGAGATGGCAAACACGCAGCTCGCATTGTTGCCTGATCCCGAGGAGACATCCAACTTTGATCCGCTTTTAAAATAACTTTTTTCCTCCGTTGCCCAAAAGTTCGGCTAAAGATGGTTGTTACCGTTTGCAGGAGTCAAAACACGTAGACCGAGCACTGGCATAGGCAATCATAAGGAATGGACAAGGAATGGAGGAACAAAAGTTCTGACGCCTCGGCCGTTTTTTTCGGAGGGTCCGTGACTTGACGGCCGAGCCTCGACCACTGGTCCCAAGCGGGGTTAGATGGGGGTACCCCGTTATAGCGATGATACACAAGATACACACCCGTTTTGTGGAAGTCAACGTATGTCAGGCGTACCAGAGTGGTGTGTGGGAGTGTGAGAGCGATGTCAATTAAGAAAATGAAATACGGCGGCCACCCCATTGAGTTAACAGCAGTATCAAAGATTGGAATGCAAGCCTCAGGCTCGGTCCTCGAGTCCGAGGACTAGTATTGCATTAAATTTGGAGGAGGTGACTCGGGGAAATACACATAAGTACCATACCATAACCCGATCTCTGGGCCCAACAGCTCAATACAACTGGATGAACAATTCATTTCTGATCTGGCTGCCGTCGTTGGCTTGTCGCGGGTAGTAACTGTAGGAACGCCGTTTACGCCTCGAAAAAATAATCAGGGACAGTATTCCCATTCATGCAGAAGAGGCAGATCAGGAACACGCGCGCACCGTGATGACACTGGCTCAGTCAGAGGTGAGCAGTTTGTAGTAATTGTAGGAACCCCGTTCCGCGTCGAGAGAAAAATAGACAGTACAGAACGGGCAGATCAAGAACAAGCCCGCGCAGTTAAGCATCAAGACGAGATTCATAGCTGGTTGCCGCCCGATCCATTTCCACGAGACCAGTAGAAAAACAATAACAATTTTGGGGAAGACGCTGACCGAGAGAATATACCCACACCATACCCTGATATCTAGACCATCAGCTTCATAAGACTGAATTAACTGTTCATTCCAGTGATCCAGTCGCGGCGGTTGGATTGTGGCCCTTGGTACTCGTGGTAACGCCTTGAGGCAAAACAGACAGGGGCAGCACTCTGGCAACTCGGGAACAAGCCGGTTGCAGAATTAAAACGACCTCTTAACCCGAAGATGAATTCCGACACGAGGCCAGAATAGGATGAGATTTTGACATTTGAAATACGTTGCGATCGAACATAGACAATAAAAAAACTCGAGATTAGTTCAAAGCACAAAGAACAGGGTAAAATGTTGCTAGTAGCGGATGTATCAATTGGCGTCGACGTCGGTTGTGTGTAAGTTCATTCGGGTAAATCGCTATCCCACCAAGTATCACAAAAGGAGCGATCTGTCGGCATCCATAGAAAAGTTCATTTCTGTGATCTAGTCGGGGCCGTTGGCTTGTAGCCGTTAGTCACTTGTCGGCACGGAAAAAACGCAGCCGGGGGGCAGTATGGAGTGGCGCCAGGGCAGATCAGGAAAAGCGGCGCACGAGTTAACATCGATTTACAGCTGTGAGATAGATTCCGACGATGATTGGAGACGGGTAACAAGTCGTCTGACCAATGCCCACAGTGATGAGATTGGGTCGGTTGGAAAGGACCTTTCGATTCGCACGTTGCAGCAACGCTGCAGCATATCCATCGAGATTGATGGCCAAAGTTCAACCGAAAACGCGTCGGCGTCCATGTTCAATTCAGTGAACTAATGACAGTCGTTGGTTTGCGGCCCTTAGTAACCCGTAGGAACGCGCCGCGAGTAAATGAGACAGGGGCACGGAACATGCTAGGGAGTGACAGACAAACAACAAGAGCACGCGCCTAAGACATCAAGGCGAGATTTACGGCTCGTTACCACCCCGAGATGAATTCTGGAGTGGATGCCATTAGAAAGGGGGAAACGAACAGACTAGAATGGATGAGATTTCGACACTGGTTGTAGGGTGGGACTAGGTTCATTCCCGCGAATCGCCAGACGGGTCAGTTGAATCTGACACAGCGACATGGGGAAGGCACATAGAACTTCACAATAAGGGTCTCCCCTGCACCCATCACCGCACCATTCGGAAAATCTGGATCCAGAATTTCGTCAACGCATGGGATGACAGATACCGTGACAATGTTGATTTTATTGCCCTTCCTACGCCCAGCGCGCTCATGTCATTGCTGGAAAAATGGATGAATCCACCTCACACACTACCAAAACGTCAGTATAAGCATTTTTTCAGAGTACTACCAACATTCACGACACCTAATTCGGGAGACCGAGTGAGCATGCCAGAACTGCAACATGACTATGGTCTAGTGCACCAGAGGTCGCCAATTTTCTTGAGCCGACCCAGGGTCCATGAACACGCAGAGCTGGGTCAAGTGTTATGCAGTGGCAGATTAATCTCGGCAAGCAGTATATTGCACAGAGGCACCGAAGAGAGGAGGGTGGGACAGGGACGGCCAGGTTGCCAAGTCTTCCGACGAACGCTGGATGAGGCGGTGGACGTTGCGGCCGATACAGGTTTTTCCAGTTGCTTCTGCTATCCTCGGGCTTGATCAACGCTTACAGCATACCAATGGATGCGAATATCATGGCGTTATAGTCGCGTCTTCACCAAGTCTTCACAGTCAGATAAAAGAGTTCATCTTTGAGCGTATGCCGTTGGCCCCAGCTTTCCAGGGATTGGGATTGGGAAAACCGTGGCCTGAAATTTCTCGGGGGCTAGCTAGCAACCTCAGCAATCGCCACGCACGCGCGGCAACTTGAATGGGTGGGGTGTTCCTGAGGACCTTGGCTGTTTGGTGTCGTGAGGCCATTTCTTCGAATATCCGGCGCGATAGACGAAATACTTCACCTTCAGGATGGGGCAGTTGCGATTGGGTGGCCCAAGGTGGGTGCAACAACCAAGGCTCGAAAAGGAAACATGTGGCTGTGCTCGAACCTCTTTCTCAAACCATGATCGAGTTTCCCCAGGAACTTATAGACGAAATCCTTGATCATCTTGCAGACGATTTTCGCTCTCTCAAAACTTGTTCTCTAGTTTGCCGTGCCTGGGTCCCACGGAGTAGATCATACCTCTTTGAGACGTGTACCCTCGTCCCTAACAACGTCCTCTTCTTCCATGAGCTTCTACATTTCCCTGGCTGCACTTTTCTTCCGCACATCCGTAGTATCGAGGCCTCTCGATACTACTGGAGCCGATATGAACGCTACTTCGATGCAATTGCAGCGGATGTCTGCCGCCTTACAAACGTCTATGCGCTGGAGATGATGCTCAGTGTTGTTGTCAACAGCCGAAACGCAGATACCTTCTTTCGCGCGGGGTTTGCCACGGCCTTCCCGCACGTCACGCGCCTTATTCTCACCTGCGACCTTGAAGGCGAGCCAGCGCCGCTTGTCGATATGATCTGCCTCTTCACTGCCCTTCAGGAGCTGCACATCCGTCACGAGAGATCTTGCACACCTCTTACGACAAAGCCATCCGCGAATGCGGTGCCGCCCCGAGGTTTGCGTATCTTGAGGCTCAGTGTGCATTTTGTGGACCTGATTCTGACCTGGCTACTTGCGTTTAAGCAATTTCTCAAAGTGGAGTCGCTTGTGCTCCCCCTACTGCAGTCTCAGCACGCGTCAATCGTGCGCGCGACACTGCGGCAGCTTGGTGGGGCCGTCTGCGATCTCGAAATCACGCTGAAAGAGCTCAGCGGTGAGTGTGCTGTTTCTTGTTCTACGCTCTTCTCATCCTACACAGTTGACCCGATCACTGTGTTCGACCTCTCACTCCACCCCAACCTCAAAACGCTAATCATCCGAGGTTCCTCGCGGGTCAACAACTTGATCACGTCTAGTCTCGTTGCGCCCGCACTCGAGAGCCTTTCACTGGACTTCAATACGTCGCTTTACCAGGGCCGACATTGGGAAACAATGGACGCTTTTCTCATCTCGGCGCGATTTCCGCGCCTTCATAAAGTCGTGTTTAGGTGCAGAAATTCCGATGATGGTAATTTGTACACGGCGCTTCCGTTACTCCGGGCTACGGGAGTACTCCAGATAGAGTGGTAACATATTACTGGTATGTTTTCAGACTCACACGACCTCTTCCTAATGCTGACAAAATTGGCGCAGAGAGAAGTGTAAAGCTGTTATAAAAATGCAGCGCGTCCGCGGAAATTAAACGAAAGGGATTGGCTATTGCCCTTCAGTTTTCTGGATGGTGTCACAGTTGCGTCACACCTGAACTCCAGTGGCTCAAAAAGGCAATTTGTGGCAGTGTTTCGTTCCATGACTGAGTTTTCCGCAACAACTTGTAGACGAGATCCTTGACCATCTCGCATTCTTGCGTCTTTTTTCTCCGTGCCTTGGCTCCACGCTGTAAGTCCCATCTCTTTGAAACATGTACCCCACGGAGCCATCATTCGAGTCGTAGACATGAGAATTCAGTCAGTTAGCCAAGCCTTATTTGGACTGGAAGATGCTTTTGCCAGTCGGTTCCTCCATCCTCCCGCCTTTCACTTGCATCACGCGAGGCTGAATTTGTAGCCCCTGACAAGCCATTTTACTTGGTCTTCCGGCAAATCCTCTCTCTCATGTCGCCAGCACCCGTCATAAATGCGACATGTGTCCGAAAACCTAGTGCCATCGACCGACCACGAAGGCGGGGAGCAATATCAAAGTCAGGTCTCCAACAGTTCCTCCTGTCTTGGCCTCAGAATGCTGATGTGCAACGCGAACTCGACAAATGATAGATCCATTGTCAGTTCCTCCTCTGTACATGCTCGGTTCAACGGTTGCAAAGGTAGCCACTGAAAAATGGCCTCCAGTTGGTGCGATACGATCGACGAACGACAAATCCATCTCGAACCTCGAATGTCCCGAGTACAAGGTTCGGGTTTAGTCCCTTGGTCAGACCTGGCTAAACTCAACCCCAAAAAGGATAGAATGCGCTCGCAATTAGTATGTCATATATATCGAGAAAAGGCAAGAACCACATGTGATACAAAACAGTCCAGCCCTCTTCCGCGACGATCTTCTTGGTGGCACATCAGCAAGTCCCACGTAGGATCCATTTTCGCTGTAAAAATTGTGAGTGGCGTTAGTAAAGCGAAGTGGATCGAGGGGCTACATATTAAACGACAACGTCGTCAGTGTCAATCACAAGGAGCGCTTTTTCTAGGTCAGCGCCATTGGTCGGGTCTGGCATGGCGTCGAGCTGCTGTCTTGGCACGGTTGGAATTTCAAGTTTAATAGGCTTCGTCGACAGCATTTTCAGAACGGTTCAGGTACATCGACCGTTGCCGGAAGCTTTTCTGCCTCTGAAATAGTCTCGACCGTAGTGACTAAAGGAGCAGATCCAGCAACTTGAACGGGAACGGCTATTGCAGATTCAACGTCATTAGAAGGCGTGGAGTCGTCGACGAAGGCCGGGTTTCGCTATAAGACCAGCTTGGAAGCACGTCGAGGTGACTTCCAGAGGCGTGAAGAAAATTGTGCCGAGTGAAGCCAACAGGACGAAACTGGCAATAAATTATAGAAGGAGGTCTCAACAATGGTCAATCCGTCGGGTCATTAGACAGAAACTCAGTGGTCCACACTGCACAGATTCTGAAGCACGTCGGTGCCGCCGATGCGGTATTAAATAAAAGACAGTGGTTATTACATAGATTTAGTTGGCGTATCATTCCAAACTTCCTTTTTGCAAGTACTTAAAGCGGAACTGAACCCAAACAGCAGTGTTTTTCAAAGTCCGCCAGTGATCGCCGGCCACATCTTGATCCCCGATATTTCTGCATTTTGCCAAAGCAACTGTCACCAAACCCTTGAAGTTGAACGACCATCGTCCAACAAACCAGTTTGGTGTTTCTTACGTCCTTCACGTTCTCCGAATCTCGCCGTCGGTGTTTAGGAGCAGTTGGGGAAGTGGGACTCTCCTTGTAGTTGGAATTCCCGTGCAGCCCGTTTTCGCGCACACAGTCTCTTGACGGTCTCACACGGATTTCTCGATAATTGGACGCGGAGTCTTTGTCTGGACGTCGACTTTGGAGCATCCTTCACATGAGCTAGCGCGTCAAACCCACAACTCATAAGCGCCGGCGGGCCTTGCTTCGGGAATCAGAATGTCGGGATAGCCTTGGCTTAGTAACTAGTTGCAGGCTCCGGGAAGCCCCTGGACTCTTGGATAAGGCTCAGGATAATTCATTATCTTGGTGCGGTCCAGGTTTGTTTCCAGGCCAATCCAGGGGTCTAGTAACAACAATGCCGGGCGTGTACTATGTACCGGTCGTCAATTCCGTAAATTGAACCACCACCTTCGCGACCCGCCACCCAATAATTTTTGGGCACATTGCCCGGTCTCCACACCCACGGGTGTGCGAGATATTGCGTGGACCGTTACAGAGTAGCGGATTCCTCTGCCGTTGAATGTCGACCTGTCGGTAAAAAAATGGCAACGGTGACGCTAACACAACCTTCCGATGTATCTTTGAGAGGCTCTCTTCTTCGTTGTGCTCTACATGTTCCTGCCGTGTACACCGGATCCTCTATTTTCAACGCAACTTTAAAATCGATTCCATTTGGCGTCTATTCACAACCCAGCTGACTGATCGACAAACCGTGGTGACATTACGGCCAAGCCATGTGTCTCCTGGATCTCACTGGCTATCTCTGTTACCGATCTTTGTCGCCAGCAGCCAGGTCCTTGAGATAGTCTTATTTCCGATACTCCGCCGGTCTTAGCTTTCAACCTCTATGTATCCTGCAGGTGTATGGAAGGAAGAATCTGGAAGAATGCATTTTTAAAGCCTGAATACCTCGGGGCTTGCTCAGGACCTCTCAGGACTCCTCAGCGTTGTGTGAATTTACGGCGACCCAGTTAACCGCCGCTCATCATTGGCTGATCATTTAATTTCTTCTCGATACAGGCGCCGTTCCAGCTGTATCTTAAAGTTAATATCCTCCGTCGAGGATTTTTGGCAACGAATTATATGGCATTCGGCCATGTTTTGAGCTTCTGTGTGTGGAGTATATATTTTGGGCACCAAAAATGAAGCGAAGAAGACAAGAAGGATCAAAGAAGGCTAACGCAGTTTTTTTGCTTCCGTGCCCAGCGATCAGGATTACCCCAAGAGAGATATTTTAAACCCCGACCCGAGGCCTGCCAAGTACACGTTGCTGCAAGCAATTCAATTTTCTCTTTCACTCCTTCACCATGAACCTATTCCGCAATCGAAGTCGCGAGGATCCCAAGACTCCCCCAGCGTCCCCGCCTTCGCGGCGCGCCTCCAAAATACTTTTCCGGTCCAGAGCGGCAGCAATATTGGCAGTCCATCCAAACCACCAGTTCCAGTACCAGAATCGCCGTCCAAACGCGCCCCACTGAGTATCGCGAACGTTGCCAATATATTCATCAAAATGAGGCGGGCGAGCGACCAAGTGAAGCCATGGCGCATCGAGTCATCCTCGGGCGAGGATCCGCAGTCGCATCCGGGCGTCGAAGAGGCCGTGACGAGTACGGCACGCGAGCCACTCTGGCGGACGGACGTTTTCATATGCGACGGAGCTGTGAATGGCGCCCAATTGCTTAGGGTTGTGCGGAATACGCTGATGGAGCTGGCGGAACTCATCGGCGCCAATGCATTGGTGGACGAAAGGTGTGTCACTCGTCCTGGCTTTCTTCGCATTAAGCTACATAGACCACTCTGCGTAGGTGGAACTGCACGATCTTGGGCCCCAAACACAGGCCAAATGGGACTTTTAAAGTGCAGGTAAACTGACCCCTATTGCATCTTTAGCAGACGCTCAAAGGCTATTCCCAGATATCATACACCGCCTCCGCAACGCGCTCGGACCGCGCAGACCCACATCGACCTGTTGCGCTCGACAAAGTCAAAGGCGTTCCCGGTCTTATGACCGTCATAAAACGCTTAAACGAATAATCGACACTCCTTTCCAATATGCCCCGCTGGCAAATCAACCTAAATTGTATCACGCACCAGTCATTGTATACTATCTGCAAGCATTCGTTGGACTTGAAGTAGCGTATTGTTCACTCTACTGCCATACTTATTCGTGTTTCGTTTCCTATTTCTAATGCGAAAGGCCCTCTTGGATACTTTTACTTACGTCGCCACACATACACTACTGAAACTCGGGCCGTAAATAGTACACTCCTTACCTCTTCACTTGACCGTCCTCGCGATAGTTACTCCAGTGCAATTATCAAAAGAAATCTTCTGACAATTTCCCACAACAAAATAAGGCTCACACTGAAATTCATTGTATTGCACATAAATACAGGTGTCAAGTCCGCTGAGTACACTGTAAATGTCCATGTATGGCTAGTCCAGTACTCAGACTAAATGTCCGTTGTCATGTTGTCTATGCTATGCAATCGTGATATTTCCTGTCAGTCGTGCATTCCTCGAGCTCGTCCCAATCGTCACCCCAATCGTCCCGTTCGGCGTGCGCCAGCCCTGCGCGACCGTGTCCCAAAAGCTCAGGTCGTACCGCGAGAGCGTGATCCCGACCTTCTTCTTGTCACCGGGGAGAACCTCAACGTTCGTGAAGCCCTTGAGGAGCGACGGAGGCTCGCCAGCGGAGGCGGGCATGTGCAAATAGAGCTGCGGGATCTATGGGAGGCGTGCACGAGTCAGCAATGCGCAGGCTGCAGGGCAGAGTCCAGGACTACGCACATCTCCGCCCCACACAGGCCCGTGTTTTCAACTTCGAAGGTAACATTGTACAGCGGTCGGTGCAGCCAAAGAGCCGTCGAGGATCCCTGTGCGATCGGCGTCGCATTCCCGGCCGCCCACGACTTCTCGAGCGCCGCGTCCGTCGACGCCTGGTCCCCGACCTTCGCAATGTGCAGCGCCTATACGTGAAATTCGTATAGCTCAGCCCAAAGCCAAACTCGAAGCGGGGCGTGATGTTGAAGCTGTCGAAATGGCGGTAGTCGACGTTCAGCCTGCGAACCCAATCTGGTGTCAATGCGCGCCCAAAAAGATAGCACTTGGGAGATGGCACGCACCCCTCTGTATACGGGATGCTCAGGATGTCAGTCGGCTGCCCGCCGAGGATGAGCTGCGCGGAGTAGTCCGACAACTGCTTCGCGATTGTGTACGGTAGGCGGCCGGAAGGGTTCCAGTCGCCGTACAGCACATCCGTGATCGCGTTGCCCGCCTCCTGCCCGGGCACACCCGCCCACAGAACCTGCCAGCCCGTAAACACCGAAGACATGCACCCAACGAGAAGCCGCTTACCGCAGACACATTCGGATGGTCAATCCAGGGCTCGAGAATGAGCGGCCCGACAGAGTGCACACAACTATGTGTTGTTGTTCTGCGCAGCGACAGCGAGCACGAGGTCGTCGCCGTTGTGCCACGCCGTTAGATTCTTTCTGTAGATAATAAGTCAGATTGTCGTCGATAATGGCATGGGCGCTGCGCACCGATCGCCCTCATTGCCGTCCACGGTGATGTAATCTTCGCCCGAGTCGGACGAGATGAAGACGAGGGCTGCGGATCGGCCGATAGCCATGTTCCCTGCCCGGTCCGTGTCGAAGTCGTTCAGGATCCACGACACGCTTGTGCGATCATCTCTTGCCCGTCTTTGGATCGCCTCCAGCGGCTGTAAACGCGCAATCCGAGTTAACAATAGCATAGAAGAGAATAGAGGGCACAGAATAACGCACGGAAACGAGGTACGTGAAGTTGGCCGTTCTGGGGACGTGTAATAAGTGTGGAAAAAGTCACGAAGAAAGAGGGCAGCCTCACCCAGACCCCCAGCCCATCGCGAGGATTCCGTCGACGCCGCCCTGAGCATGGTATTAGATGCGTTTGAACTCATTGAGGCGCGCAAAAAAGCGCAGGCGCACCTGATCGGCAAACCCATTGGGCCCAACCGTGCCTGGGCCCGCATCGCTCCCGACGAGCACGATGCTCCGCGGTTTTGTCAGCGGCAGCGCCCCGTTCTGGTTCTTTAGCAACACCGTGCTCGCCGCGCCGATCTCGCGCACAACTTGTAGTGGTCCTCCTGCACGTCGACATGCTCGTTCGTCTCCTCGCTCGCGGGGTTGAACGCATCGAAGTTGGTCGTGGGGTAGTTCCCGGCGTCCTGGTGCACGAAGTACCATCCCGCAATGATGCGTGTCGCTGAAGTCGGGCGTGTTTCAGCATGATTGAGATTCATTCCCATAAACGCACCCATATCGTCGAGCCGCGCAGCCGGGATGGTGTTGTTTTGGACATACGCGGTAAGGTTCGCGCCGAAGTACTGTTGGGTTTGTCGGAGAATGTCAGATTCCGGCGTACAAAATCAGCGAGTTTTGTAAGTGCCTACCGTGGTTCCCGATTGGAAGACGATATCACCGGGCATGGTCATCTAGATACGGAAAGTACATCAGAATGTAGGCTCAGGCCTACGGAGTTGCGCTCACGTCGAGGCCAGTGATGGCGGAGATCGTAGAGTGGGTGGCTGCGCGGCCTTGAATATATTATCTTTAAATAATTTTGAAGACAAACGCACCCGACCAGTCAGACATGATATCTGCAGTTCATAAGCGGATTACTCTGGCCATCTTTGCGAAAGACTCACATCCTTGGAAGCCAAATTCACGCTGGAATTCAAATAAATTTCACGGTTATTACGAGGCGAGACAAAAATCACCTTGATAATGTCGTTCATGATCTTGTCGTTCTCGCATGCATATGTCCCGTTGATCAGGTCTACCTAGCGTTAGTGGAAGCGCACGCGCGGAACGTTGTACGCACTGTAGCTACACATGATTCTTCGAGACAGTTAGGTTCGAGAAGAAGAAAACAATCAGAAGAATACTGACGAGGTGACGCCTGCCATGATACTCCGGAGGAACGGGTGCGCGTAGATCTCATGCTGCGTCCGATCGTCGACATCAGAGCTCTCTTGCGTGCGAAAATGCTCCTGCTCGCTGCATGGTTATGAGCAACGCAATACTCACGTCGGGCATCCGAGTCCGCAAACCCACTTGTTAATCAAATGCTTGGCGCAGGCCTGGACGCCGCCCTCCTGCATACCGAGGATAGTTTCATACGCGGCCTCACCGGCGAGATACGGATCTGCGCCGAAGCCCTCCCAGTTGCGGCCGCCCTGCGCGACGCGCCCGATATTCATCATCGGCCCGAGCGCGACGTTCACCCCCTTGCCGACGTGCTCACGGCCCATGAACAGCCCGCGCCGCCGGATGAGCTTGCGGTTCCATCTGGGAATTCAGTGAGCGCAGAGCGGAAATAATAGTCTATTAAAGGACAACGTCGCTGCGGTGTTGACCCCAGTGGGGAAAGCAGTGACGAAGTCGGCGAAACGAATACCTGGGCCGAGTAAGCTACCAGACGCGGGTATGTGGTAACACGGTGCTGACCCAATGGTGAGTCCTGGGGTGCGGAAATTAGCTCAGAATTGCGGAAGGAACGTTGTACGGACCTCGAGGCATAGACCAGGGAATTTGGAGCCATTTACGCCGATTGGAGGAGTGTTGCCCTGTTATTCGTGTCCAGAAATGCAGCGGAAGAATTCGCCAGCACTTACGACGCAGCGCCCGGCCATCCAGCCAACACCCGTACTGACATTGGCCTTTTCTTCCAGAGTGAAATTTGCGATCTAGGCAGGAAGCGACGAGATTATTAAATAAACTCGGACCAAGTCCACGCACGAAACGCGAGACGCCGACACTGACCTTATTTTTGCCTCCTGGTACGCACCCGCCCATGCATGGGCAAAGTCAGGAATGAGCGACGAGCCAATTGGCGGAGGGTCTCTAGGGTCCGAAAGAGGGGATACACCGGCCACAGCAGTCTGCGATGGAAGAGGGAAAGCAGAGAAGGTGTACTGAGATATAGGAATTAGAATCTCAGTCTCTGTAGAGGGTGCTGCAGCTGTAGTGTCGGTAGAAGGGGCGGTTGTTGCTGCTCCAGGAGCTTCTTGGGAGACGGACTGCAGACTCAGTATTAGGAGGGAAATAATGGAGCCTAGCGGATACATGATGGTGTGGAGAAAGAAGGTGGGTTTTGGCCGCGCCAAGTTGGAGTCCGGCAAACTCAGTCATCATGATCGCCGCCTTGGCACCATGCTTTTTCGGTCCAAGCGTGTTCAAGTTATGCATGAACCAGAGTGGAAGCCGGTCCCGGCCATAACGGAAAATATCGAGCTGCTACTCTGAGGCAATGCAAACTGAATATATCTTATGCAAGCGGCTGATGGCTACTTCTTGGCCGACCAATTTCTTCAATTTTCAATTTACAGGGTTCAGGTCAACATGTATATTTGGAACCAATTCAAATAATTAGAGAAGGATGAACCCATTGTGCGGGAGCAGCAGATTGCAGCGAACGCGGCGAACGACGCCGGGCGAAGTTTCAATCGCCCAAGGCAAACCCTCGCAAAATATCTATCCACGATTGATCACGAGCAGTGGCAAGCACCCAGATCCGGTCGATGTGCTGAATGTCCAACTGACAATGCCTGGACCGCATAGGATTCCTCCCAGGACAATTCGAACAGAGAAATGAAATGCACTGTATTGTCGTCCCACCGGCCTAGAAAAAGAGACAGTGAAAAAGACAGCAGGAATATTTAGGAAAGGAAGACCCGCCAGGGCTCTTCGTGTCGGAGTCCTATCTTGACTCGGAAGTCTCAAAGGGAGTTAGTGCCTGGCAGCACCTCGTGTTCTTGAGCCTCCGGCTCGCGGGTTTTTGGGGGAATCCCCTAAGAGGTAAAGGGAGAAGGAGACGCATTGGTCGTCTTCTCCCACTGACTCGAGGTGTATGATGGAAGTCGGGAGAAAGAGAAGTGAGAATTTTGACTTGTGTGGCTAAGGCTTCGAGTTCGGCTCACGTGATAGCGTCTTGTTTTCAACCAACGTCGACGAACCCCTTGGCCTCCCCTACGTCAACGCCTTCAAGCTTCAAGACTCGAGCTCCACAGATTTGACACCAAGCTACTGAAAGTCATAAGCCTGTTCGGGATCCCAATAACAGTCCAATTCCTAATTTTCCCTGCCAAATGTTCCGGCTCTAAATCCTAAATTTTGTGTTTGCGGGGAAATTAGGAATTGGATTTTTAATTGGGGATCCCGAACAGGGCCTAAAACCGGTGGATAACTACCCGGATAAATTCTGGCGAGGCAGATTCGGAATGTTTGCCATTCGGACATGCGGCCGCCGGGCCCCGGCGCGATGGCAAGCATTTGCATCACAGAGCGACGTTTGAAATTACCGAACCAGTACCATCGTCTCTCGAATGCTCATTTTGTCAAAGCTTACCTACCCTACCCATGCCGTTCGTCCATCATACTATAAAATATCCCCCTGCCAGCAGACTATATTATTCACAACTCGCCGCCGGCTTCCGGCGTACATATAGAAGATCTATGTTGGTATGTTCCTTCGTCTGCTTCTTCCACTCCAAATTGTCTCCTACGCGCAAGTGGAAGATGGCGACCAACCCTGTCTATACTCGAGTACTTACTAGCTGCCGCCCAAAGTAATGGATTTTGGCTCTTGCTTGGGTATACATGAAGACATTTTGCGCACAAGTTCAACTTTGGTTCCGCTTCGGGCGTCACCTGGTTTCAAACATTACTAACCCCACCCCAATACTGCAAAGTTCAGCCTGTTTATCGGGGAAGATTCCGTGGCGACGCTCGGAAGAAATCTTCGACCGTGCATTTTCCCAGGAACCGCGTATTCGTGGTTTGAAATATTACTGAGACGATACGCATCCCTGAGGCCTGCTGGGTGCTATGCGGCTATTTCGACCCTAGGAGATCCTAGGAAAACAACTACAGCGGCAATCAGCTGGATTCGATCAAAATATCATAAATGGAAACCGTGAGTGAAACGCACGGTGCACTTGGCTGGCGCTGCAGCTAATTTTTAGACCGGACGTTGCGGCCGGTGGAAACATGCCAAGTCAACGCCGTTGTGGCTCAGCGACTGGCCTTATTGGTTATCAGTGTCACACTCAACTTTTTTAGGGGATGTCGCACTGCGTGATTTTCAACCGGCGACAAGTCGGTTTATTTTCCCTCCGTCCTCCGCGTATCATCTTGGATATATGGCAGCTGTCCCATTTAGCGAATCCTCAAGGTTGGAGCACTGCATTCATCGATCGACCTAGACATAGAAAAAGAGTTTTCTTTTGTATTTACTCCCATTTTCGCCCCCCAAGATGACGACCTTCTCGGACTCGAACGAAATGCGCCCACGCCCCACTCACGACGACAAATTTGCATTCGACCATGACTCAAGATCGGGTCTCGCGAGCCCCGAACAGGCCACCACGCCAAGCGTTCCGGACGGCGGGCTCACAGCTTGGATGACCGTTGCTGGAGCGTAAGTTCATGCCATTCTTCTTCCATTGGACTTGAATGATCGTATTTTTTTCAGGTGGCTTGTATTGTTTAGCACGTTCGGGTAATCATCCACCCAATCTTCTGCGAAGCTCCCAGACTTATTCCCTACAGATATCTCTACTCCTTCGGAGTTTATGAGAGCGAGTCATCCTTGACCCGCTCATCGCTGAATCCATGGACTAATGCATGCCCCGCAGACTTTTATGCTTTGGAATACTTGACCAACCACACTCCCAGTAGCATTGCGTGCGTAAAGACGCAGCACAATTTTCTTAGACTAAGAAGGAATGCAGATGGATAGGGAGCTTCCAACTCATGATGCCCTTTGCGCTGGGAATTGTTTCGGGCAAGTTATTCGACAATGGTTACTTCCACTTGGTCGAAATTGTCGGAGGGATTATTTTTACCTTCTCGTCCGTCTCCCAAATCGTTCTCTGGACTGTTCTAATATCCAATCAAGGCTATTCATGCTATCACTGGCAAAGCCATTCCAGTATTATCAGGTACGTATTATTTCCATAAAATTGGCATTCAGACCTTTGAGCTTTGATCTCAGATATTCCTGAGGTATGCAAGAGGTCTTGCACAAAAGGAAGGCCTAACATGATTCCCGCCCAGCCAAGGACTCGGAATGGGGATCGGACTCGGCCTGACTTTTGTGCCCGCATGCGCTATTACGTCCCACCATTTTCAGAAAAGGAGGGCCCTCGCAACCGGCATAGTGCTCAGTGGAACGTCGGCGGGTTCTACAATCTTCCCCATCAGTGAGTTCTCCGTCTAATAAACTGTACGGATACTTAATACACCACCCATCTAGTGCTCAAGTAAATTCATTTTTCACCATTCCATCGCCGTGCTGATTGCGGGGCAGCCAGCTAATCCCGAAGATTGGCTTTGCCGCTGCTGTGCGTGCATCGGCGTACGTCGTGGCTGGGACGCTTGTGATAGGAAATGCGATGATGCGAACCCGCCCACGCCCCGCCAAAGCCGTCCCTGATATTAAGAGTTTCTTCTCTGAGGGTGCTTACCTGTTCGCGATCGTCGGGTACGCATCTGCGCCAAGTCCTCTCGTTAAACCCCTCATTCTCATTTGCAGAACCTTGTTATCGACGGCTGGCGTGTATATGCCCGGTAGGTCTCCGAGATGGCCAAATCATCGATACCGATACTGAGTGTAACTTTGCAGTTATTTATATGCAGCTATTCTCTGTACAACACTCGGTTGGAAGCAGTCTCGCTTTTTATTCCGTACGCTTTTTCGTCGAGTTTATGCCGATACGCTCATTGACAAAATGAAGATTGCGATTATGAACGGGGCAGGTGCATTTGGACGTGTCGCCGCCACCTACTTTGCCGACATCTATGGCCCGTTCAATCTGCAAGTCATGTGCACTCTCGTCACCGCAGGCACAATATGGGCGGTTCTCGGAATGTTAGTGAGGTTCTGCAGCACTCATCCTCTTTATTTATTGATGTTTTCTCGTCAGACATAATTCCGCAACATTAGTTGTTGTCAGCGTCATGTACGGCATATTCTCCGGCGCTTGTGAGCATATTCCTTTCCGTGAGTCATTATATTTATTGTGAGCTCATAGGGCTTGCACTGTCGATTGGCTGCCTCGCATCACTTGCTCGGAATCCCGATGAAGTTGGGTATGTCTGGCAATCCGGTATTATTCATGATCTCACCGTGATCCTCGTCCGTGTGCAGTGCCCGAACAGGCATCGCTCTTGCCTTAGGTAGCTTCGGTTCACTGGGCTCCGCCCCAATCCAAGGAGCGCTCCTCACTCGGGATTTCCTGTGGATCCGGCCTATCGCGTTTTCTGCGGTATTTATTATGTTCTCCCTCATGCGGAGCACCCGCTGACCGTCATTCCCCCCCCCCCCTTCAGTCTGTTCTGATTGCTTCTGCGCTGTGTTTTACTGGCATGAGCATTCTGGCTAGTCGGAGGCACGCTCCCCAGAAAGTATAACATGAGAAGATTTCCACTGATATGTCTATCTACAATTTATCTTTAATGAAATATGATGTTTTCACGTCTTTTGTTCTGTGGTTGGGGTAAATCCATTGTTTCCTTGAAATTGATTTCCACGTGAACGTCTCCTCCATGCCGATGAGTCGTTGCCAAGAGCCGCGCAAGGACAGAGTACTGAGTCCTCGCATCCTTGCGAGAAGGTTCTGACAGGTCTGGTTTGGTTTGATCATATCGAGACGTCGTCACTTAGCAGGGAAAAAGACTTGCTATAATTAGCGCTATAGCTTTGCAGTGCAAAATGTAGAGCTCAGTTCTTGCCCAATCGCCGCCGGAAGTGGCTCCGAGAGGTGTGTATTCGTTTGCGACTCGTAGGATCAAACGTAGGATATAAAAAAGTTTCACGGAAAACGGATGGTATTGACTGAAATCCCTCACCGAGCGCAAAAGGCGCATGTACAAAATTCGATGCACTGTAGTTCGTAGAGTAGAGGATATTTTTTGAATGAATTTTATCTACTGTAAGTCAACCTACACGCTGTGCCGACCATCGATCATCAGGGAAGTATGAGAATCGCCTCATGCCGCGACCTTCGCCGACTGGGAAAGATAGATGACAATCACAGGCTGATGCGCTGATGGCGACTCGGAAGCCAATTGATCGACTGTCACTGTCATTAATTCTTTGGCGTCCCCCATAAACGACTGCTTCGAGTCTAGACGCCTCTCACTAACCAGCAAGATGCCCCCAAGGCCCACTGTTACGCAAACTCGGTTAAACGACATTGTGAACTGTTTGGCGGCCACTGCGGATACCCTCGAGATAATTAGCCACACCCTACACACTCCATTCTTGGGTGCCATTTCTGTAACAACTCGGTCCCTCTTGACATCCGTCCAAGTGCGTTTCCGAATTGAACTACTTCAGATATGCGATCTCGAACATCAAACAGGCTATCAAACGGAACAAGAACGAGTGCACGCTATTGATAGAGCAGACTTACGAGCTCCTCTATGCAATCATCGGGGTCCATCTCAACTCGGATACCGCCGGAGAATTATCACCAAATAGGCTCGGCGATATAGGAAAATTCACAGAGTATATTTTTCCATGATCCCCCTTCCTACTTTTCCCTAATTCTCTGCAGAACGTTGCACAAAATCCACACCTATGTGGAAGCGCAGCAGGAGGGAAGCCGGATCAAGAGCTTTTTCTTGCAGGGTGAAATGAGCACGCTGTTCAAGGAATGCAGCGTCGGGTTGCAACAGGCACTTGACGTTTTCAAGGTAAGCCACCGCTCGATATCCGGAGCAATTATTGAGAGGGAGGAAAGGTCCAGGGTCTCGATCTCCTAGGTGATATCGCGACCATGGAACGACATGCCCAGGAAACGCACCAGGAAGTCCTGGATTTAATTGAATCCTTCTCCGATGGCAAGTCGGAGACAGAACTGTCTGTATGTGATAATCTTCTTTCGATTCGAACAGTACTAAATATAAGTCCAGATTTACAGCGTTTTGTCAGGGTCTCGAAATAAGTCAGTGCCCGGATATGCCTATCTTTTATTCGTCTAACCGTACCTTTTAGCTCGAGCTTCATTTCCATGCTGCCGTCAGAGCCAAAAATATTCCACGGCCGCGAATCGGAGCTCGCGGACATCCTCGAACTCTTTCGCGTCGGCACACCAAGAATAGCGATTTTAGGCGCTGGCGGAATGGGGAAGACAAGTCTCGCAAGGACGATTTTGCATCACCCAGATATCACGCTCAAGTACGACCAGCATCGCTTTTCGTCGCCTGCGACTCTGCGACGACTAAAGTGGAACTGGCTGCGCTTATCGGGGCGTACCTTGGACTGAAGCCGAAGAAGGATCTACTCAGCTTGTTGTTAAGCATCTTGCTAGTAGCCCGCCCTGTCTGTTGATCTTGGATAATCTCGAGACCTTATGGGAGCCAGCCGAGTCTCGCAAGGAAATCGAAGAGTTTTTGTCGCTCCTTACCGACGTAGCTGATCTCGCACTAATGGTGAGTGAAGAGTAGTTTTTTTCTCGATCATTTTACTGATAACAGCTTAGATCACGATGCGGGGCGCGGAAAGACCGGGGAAAGTCCAATGGACTCGGCCATTCTTGCCGCCTTTGAGACCTCTGGCCCATGACGCTGCCCGAAAAACTTTCATTGATATAGCAGATGACTGGCACGATGACGAGGACATCGACAAAGTCCTCCTCCTCACAGATAATATGCCTCTTGCCATCGCTCTTATCGCCTCTCTTGTCGACTCAGAGGGCTGCTCGTATGTCCTCTCCCATTGGGAGGAGGGAAAGACGTCTCTGGTCTCCGAGGGCTACGACAAACGATCGAATTTGGATTTATCTATTGCGCTGTCCCTCTCGAGCCCCCGAATCTCCGCTTTGCCTCGGTCCAAAGATTTACTCAGCGTGCTTGCTATACTTCCCGATGGGATTTCCGACGTCGAGCTTATGCAGAGCCAACTCCCAATCGATGGGATCCTCCATTGCAAAACAGCCTTGCTCCGCACGTCTCTTATTTACAACGACAAAAACCGACTTAAGATGCTGGTCCCAATCAGGGAATACATGCAGAAATTCCATCCGCCCATGGCTTATCTCGTTCAGCCTCTCCTCAAGCATTTCAGGGACCTGCTGGAGCTGTACAAAACCTACGAGGGCACCATCTCTGTTCCGTCCATCATTGCGCGATTAACGGCGAATTTTGCGAACATGGAGAACATCATTCTGGACAGCTTTAACAGGGAGGATTCGGACCTCAAAAATATTATTTACTCCACCATATCGCTGGATTACTTCGGTCGGATGACCGGGCGGGGACAGTTTCCGTTCGTTCTTCAGCTTCCCGACCTTCTGGCAGAACAGAAAGATGATAGCTTGGATGTTTATTTTGCGACAGAGTTGTTCAACTCTTCCACATATCGTTCGATCCCCGATGCCGAGGCCCTTATCCAAACAACTCTAGGGCATTTCCAAAACCTCCACAACTCGGATCTTGAATGTACATTCCCAATTCTTTCTTAACATAAATTAGGCCCTCATTCACAAATTCAATAGGCAGATTCTACGTCATGATCTCGCATTATTATCGGGAGCATAAGAATGATATCCCAACCGCGATGAAGTTACTTCACACAGGACTCGAGTTGGCGATTTCGGAACACGACACAATGAGCCAGCGCACTGTATTGGACCATTTAGCAATCTGCGAGGGTGGGCTGGGGAACTTCCACGCGGCCCAAAATCACGCCCTCGAAGCGGAGCGGCTCGCCAAGATTTCCGGACACCTGCTCGGAGAGGCTCGAGCGCTCCGGATTCAATCTATGTGCCTTAATTCTCTGGGTGACTACAAAAAGAGCATTGCTGCGTGCAGCCGAGCACGGGAACTCATCGGTCTGTGCGGGATGTCCGGGGGCCAGATGGACAATCTCATCATGAACTCCCAGGCGGAGGTGCACAAGTTGAAATCCGAGTACTCGGAGGCACACGGTATTCAGGTGCAGATATTGCACAATGCGTCGGCGGAACAGGACCCGTTTCGGCACGCTCATGCCTTGCTCACGCTGGCTGAGATTGGCGTGTCGATGGATGGTGTGGCTCGCGAGGTGCAGGCTAATATCGACAAAGCCGTATCGATGTTCACCACCATCGGATTCTGGAGACATATGGCATGGTGCGATACGATCCAAGCGGATCTCAAGCTCAGGGACGGGGACTTCCGAACAGCGAGGAGCCTTTATCTCAAGTCTCTGAAGTCATCTTGGGGGACCGACCTGGAACTTGTGTCCTATTGTCTGGAGCGACTGGGAGATACAGGTCATTGGAGTGCGATTGATTGGACACCTACCTGGACGACGGTGTTCTTGGTGCAGGTACTCAAGTTGAAGCAGGGGCTGGAAATTTACAAGGCTCTCCAATTTCAAGGCGACATTTTCCTCGCTCAGGGTGACGAGGATACGGCTGCCAGCCTTTTCACTCTTGCCTTGGAAGGGTTCACGCAGATGGACGTCCATCGTAGTCGAGCGGAATGCATGCTCAGACTCGGGGACATCTCGAAAGGACGCGGGAAACTGACGAAGGCGGTGGATCTTTGGAAGATGGCTCAGCAGTTGTTTGACCGATCGTCTCAGGCGAAACGAGTTTCCGATGTTGATGCGAGACTTTTAGCCATCCCGCAAGATGTGTTGGAAGCACACGGCGATGGGTTGGAACACAATGCATCCGGTGGGATGGCCGCGGAATCCCACGATGACCTACCTGCAGCGATGGAGAGTCTGGTCTTGGAAGGAAAGGTGGATTAGGTGTTGTGAGGTCTGATTCGCTTATTAGATTCATCCATCCTATGTTCTCTTTGTAGGATGAATTGCCGAACTTATTTGAAGCAGCACCCCGGCAGGTACGTGGTTATATTTTCCATGGCCCAACCTTGACAGAAGAAAACGTACGATGAGCAGATTCGACGTGAGGTGAGTCGCGAGTTGCGACTGTCAGGCTGCTTGCTGTTCAAGTTGACACCGGTGATCTCGGCCATGGCCAAGAGGTACGTTAAGAAGCACCCAACCCAGCTCGGATAGACGTTTCAACTACGAAACGAGATCGGATTGCTTATGCAGGCATGCACTTGGATGTTTGAAGCTGCAATTTCCGAGTCCTTCGCGTGCGCGATGAGGTCGGGTCATCACGTCCACTCTGCTGACACGACGCTTTAGTCCCCCGCCTGCTGACGAACGAACGATGCATTTTAGAGGGGATTTTTACAGCTTTCGTGACCGTCGGGGAGCGTCTATTCTCCATTCTCATTGTTATCAAAACTTTAAATTGAATTCAGAATAAAGGGTTAATGCATGTCACGTGCCGCCAAGTTGAACAGTTCAACCAGCGCTTTCACTGGGAAGAATATCGGATTCTGATAATGATTGATACCTCGTTATGAAATGCGGCTTCGGGCTGTATTTTCGTTGTGCTGTAGCAGATTGGCGCTGATTCAGTGCGATTTGTATGCCACTTTGCGGCGTGGAGACAGCATGCGGCCGTACAGCACTCGCCACAGCTCGCCCTGCTCATCTCTCAAGCATGTCCGAGGCCCATGACGTCGATCGCAGTCGGCCTGCGGAATAACGAGGTCCGAAAGCTGTAGCCTTCCGGCCATTTTTGGATTCCGCTCCCATGACGTGCACAGCTTTGTGGCTGCTCTTAAGTATTTAAGCAGACCTTCCAGTGCTTCTGTACACCCCTCTCATCGCACTCACTTCCGTCACCCACCCTACATATCATGGCTGCCACTGAAAGCATCGGGAAAATATGCTCGAAGCGGATTCAATTCCACAGTAAGTATATTACAAAAAAAAAAATTGTGGAGCAACCCTTACTAATATTGGACTCACTTGCAGTCGACGCCGCGACAGCCCTTCCCCTCCCCAAACATAAGGCTCCCATCGCATACGTCAGCGTGAAGATCACCGATATCAAAGACCGTCTGAAGACGAGCGTGGTCAAAGGGCAGATGAACCCCACTTGGCAGCAAAATTTAACCCCGTAAGTCGACGCTGGGCACATCCCCGAAAAAAGAGAAAAGACTCACAGAAATTGATTTAGGACAAGGATGAGCGAAACCTCCGAAGTGACCTTTGAGGTGAAGCGTCGGTCGGTCTGGCCGAAGCCGAGCACGTCGCGGCTTGCGGTGACGGATCCGTATCCGCTGAGCACGCTCCTCAAGATGCAGGGCGGAAATACCTTCGGAACCAGTGCGTATCTGAGATGATACGGAGTAACGAGTCTAACTTTGATATCCTGTTGCAGATATCGAATTACCGCTTCACGCCGCGATCGCGACGAACGCAAGCGATTTGCATATGCAGACCGCGGGAATACTATCCGTGAACATCCGGGAATTGAGCTCACTCGAGACGGCGAAACTTTGCTGTGAGATGGCGGAGCGGAGGTCGAGCGAGCTGCACAAAATTGAAAGCCCAGACGCGTCGGGAATCCAGGCAACATCATCGAATTCGAATTCAACAGCATTCGAAAATTTGGTGGCATCTTCATCGCGTTTGACAGCACCATAGTTTTTTTTGGTTTTTTGGATCATCTTTAGGGATTGGGTTGTGTTTCGCTTCAGACATTTGTATCATATCATATCATATACTGGGCTTCTCTTGTACACTTTGTATTTTTGATATTCTTCCATGTACCATATATGTTGGGTTTCGGGTTGAATGATAATCACTTGAATCTGTGAATAGAACTTGAGCAAAATTAGCTGAAGGTTTGGGCAATGCCAAATTTAAGCAAGAGTACTTTATGCCGGACCGCTAGTAGCGGTCCGACTCGTCCGGCATAAAGTAGTAGATTGGAGGCCGACATCCGAAAAGGCACTGAAGCTGTCACTGTTATCAAGTGTCGACCTCAGGGGTTCAGGATATATGAATCGTTTCGTTTTTTTTGGGAAAAAAAATGCCCAAGGATTGCGCGACGTCGTTTTCGGCTCGGAGCGCAAAGAACAAGCGCAGAGTCGATTCCTGGTACGAAAAGTGGTTTAATATCGGTATGCGGGCGCGGGGTCATCCAGTAATGTGCACCGGCACATCCGAGTCGGAAGGAAGGAAGAAGTGGATCCAAAAAAGACTAAGCACACATGACGAAACTACCAAATTTGGGCCAAAATCGTGCGAACCCTGACGCCCTTCGTAAAAGTTACTACGAGGCCTTGTGAACCCATACTAATAGTAAACTAACTCTTCTCATGTACATCCTATCCATATCCCGATTCCAATAGCTACAAATACCTGAAATCTGGATTCATCGCATATTAGCCCCATAACACCGGACAACAGCCGCTGTCAGTCGGGCGCTGTTCCTCTATGCATCCCTCTTTCTTCCTTGCGTGCGACGACCATTCGGAATGGCTTAGGAAATGTGCTGCGCATCCCCGACCTTTTCAGTCCAAAGGTCGCCTCCGAGTCTTCGACTTTACTCCCACGTATCTTGTCCCCAACCTTCACTTGTGAGTGTTGTCAAGGCACCCCTTCGTATATTCATTAACGGGTCATAAACAGCGGTCTCGATACAATATGGTACGGTACAATTACAGAGCACACTGGCAAGCATAGTAAGTAGTAGATGATTTCTATTATGGTGGGTGGACTTGTGTGCACTGTGTGTGCTCGCGATGGGAACAGCTGCTCGTCCGTTCGGTGGCTAGCATCGTGGATGCCCGGACTGCGAACACCTGACTACTAACCAATTATGCCCGGCGCCATTCCGCCTCCTCGCTCATCTCGAGCACGGGGCTGAACAGTTTCGCGCTGCCTTCCTCCTCCGCGCCGCGGGGCTTGTGCACGTGCAGCAGGTAGAAGACGGTGTCCTCGACGACGAGCAGGCTCGTCAGCACGCCATTGATGTTCCACGCGATGCTCGCAACGATAAAGCCCGCGGCCGCGTCGAGCACGTAGTGGTTCGCCGTCGACACGATCGCAACCAATATCAGCGTCGGGTACGCCATCCCAAGCACCCACTTGCCCAGCGCGAGCAGGCGCGAGTGCGAGTGCGACGGGAGGGTCGCGATGGTGAGTCCGATGACGAAGCTGTAGCCGAAATGGAGCGAGGGCATGGCTGCGAGCTGGTTGCAGAACTTGTTCGTCGTCCAAACGCTCGCGACCTCGCCCGTGTGGACGGTGTCGACGAAGCCGAAGCCATCGGACGCGGGGAGAAGGCGCGGAGGCATGCATGGCCACAAGGTAAATACGACGAACGCCATGAGGTTGGAGACTGCGAGCGTGCGGCGGCGGGCCTCGAACAGGGACTGCGGCGCAGCGGCGTAGAGCCACGCGAGGAAGGTAATGGTGCCTGGGATGTGGATGAAGCTGTAGATGCGATTGAGGGCGCCGAGCAAGGTGGGTCGGGCGAGGACGTAACCCTGAACAGCAGGCTCCACGAAGACGCCGAGGGTCTGCTCAAGGCGGATGAGGGAAAGGGCGTGCTCGCGGGAAACGGCGAGGGTGTCGTCCTTGAGGGTGACAGCAGTGAATGCGCGAGCGAGCTGGTAGGTCCAGTACACGAGGAGCCAGTACCAGACCTCCACCAAGAAAGGGAATCGGCGGAGGACACGGGATACGCGGGAGTTGCGCCACACTGCGGTATTGCGGGAGCAGACGGTGCGTCCAAAGACTACACGTTCTCGATAAGGGGAGTCTGCTGTGGCAAGCAATGGCTCTGCAGTGGGGGAGAGGGGAGACCAGGCATCGTTGTCGCGGCGGCGATTGAGGACGACGCCTGCGGTGAGGATGGCGAGGACGATGCTAGGTTCTGCGTATGCACCGAAGGACATGGTAATAGGCAACAGGTGTGGAGACTCGAAGTTGGCTCGATAATATCATTGGTCTTGTGCCGATAATATTGGTCTTGTGCCGGTCAGGAATCAATGCGTTGTTATGTCATGCCGATGACATATTCTGCGGAACTGAACATAACCCAAACCTCGGTCATGGCCTGCGGGGTGATATCGCTGGCTATCTTTACGGACACACACGGGAATCCTTCTTCCCCTGCTTTCCCCTGCCAAGACCGCTTTTCGAATCCAACGACACAAAAGGCATGACGCAGCGGTCCACGATCACCGGATAATCGGGCAATAACGACGGTTTGTTTTCAAATTCCTCCGTCATTCGCCGCTGCTTGCGTCAGCGGCGTCTTGCACTCCGACGGATCAGCCTCCCTGAAACGACGGTATGTCAACAAAAAAGCAGCGCGCAGTTCCAACGCAGTTCCCTCCTTGAGATTCATTCCGTTTTTTCTCAGACACAGTGACACCTCGTGGACAGTTCGCAGCACTTCGCAGCCTTGACTGCTGTGTTGGCCGCGGTCGTGTGCCGCGTTCTGCATTAAATCATAACGAAGAGAAGACCGCGGTAAAAATCAGTCATCTTCGAATTCACATCACCGCTACCGTGAACGGAATCAAACCGTCTTTTACGGCCCGACGCGTCAGCAGCCATGACTCGGAGGAGCCACAACTCAAATCCGCTTAGCACCTGCACGTCGTGCCCGTCGTGCCAGTTCTGAGTTCTAAAGGCCCAGGTAGCCACCCCGTGCCGGAGGGCTTCTTCGATAGGACGGCAACAGACGGCAAGGGGACGGTTCTCTAACTGGGGGGCTGAAATAGCGGCCGTCATGATCGGCGGCGAGCTCGTTCTTGTCAGCTTTTCCAGCCATTTTTAGTGCTCACAAACAACCATTCCCACCATCACGAGGGTTTCTCGATCGTCTTCGCATTTTTTTCTCAGTCGATATTATAAGAGAGACCCGAATGGCACAAAAAATTATCGTCGCCGAAATGGAGGCCGGTCCAACCTCTAAGGAAGCCGACCCCAGAAAATTCGAGACGGCCGTCCCCTTCACAAACGGCGTTCACGGTGAGTATATAATAGGTACCCAGGGCACAGGGGTGAGATTATTAATGTTTCAAATGGCGGGTTCGGGTGAGTCGGAATTATATGATGATTGATGGCCTCCTTTATTATTACTTGGTTATTTGGGGCCGTCGTCATTGAATCATTCGAAAAGATCCCGACGCCGTTTGTTGATCTGTTGGCATTGGTGTCGACTCACCTGAAGGATCATCTCTGAGTACAGGCATGCGCACTAGAAGTAAACCCAGCGGCCACACCTCGTGTCGTCTGTCGCAGAGGCCAGACGCGTCACCGTATAATAATGACTGGACTGGGCACGGGTGGGGCAGAGAAATTTCAAAGGCAAAAATCGCTCGGCGGATTTTGGTTCAATTTGACTATATCATATCATTCATATGCTGGTGTGAGGCCACAATTAGTAACCGTTCTATAATAAATTCGCGGGGATTAGGTGTCTTCTTCGTGTTCGCAATTGAGACGAGCCCGAACGTGGGTTCAAGTTGGACGATTGATTTTTGCCGGAGCGGTTCGAACGCGGGCCGTTGCCAAATTGAACCACGATTAGTAATCAGAAGGAGTATTTTTTGTGGGAGCGTTTGGGATTGTCGCTGCTAGATTTAATGTGTATATACTGCAGTTATTTTCACACAAAAACAACTCTACCAAGAGAATGCGAACGTTTGACGTGCATAACTAGTACAACAAATTCCAAAAACACCTTGTTGCCAGAAACAATTTCCACAAAGAAAACCTTTTTATCCTTCAGAACTAGCATACGCAGGGGGCGGGCTATCCACAGGCGCGTACGCCAAACTGGCCAAAAGCCCGTTCATGGCGATCAGCGAAGGTGTAGACCCAGCTTCAGAGGCGGGGACTGTGCGCTTGGCGTCGGGAAGGATCCCGACAGTATTAAGAGGCCGGATGTCAAGCACCGGCAATTTGGACTTGCTTCGTCGGTACGCAGGTCGGTTGAACCAGTGGGACGGCGGCGGCTGCGCTTCTATATCAAAACGGATGGTTAAACCGAGATCACAAGTAGGTGAATACGGTTTATAAAATAACCGTACTTAAAGCAGAGAGGGCCTCGCGGCGCCGGCGGCGCCAACAGGCGAGGACGAGGCCAAGAATGACAAACAGGACCAGAATGGGGACGAGGACCGCAAAAATCACACCGACGCGTGGTTTGTGGGGTGTTGTGGAGCCAGAGGCGGGCGACGACGGCGAAGGCGCGGATGATTCGGACAGTGAAGGTGTGGCCGGGCTATCAGAAATCGTACTTGGCGTTGTAGGATTGGCAGCCGAGGCGGTCGAATGCGGGGAAGACGAACTTGAGGTGGCAGCGGTGCTGGTGGGGGTGGCCGAGGCGCTGACACTGTGTTATTATTTCTTTGGGGAATATTGCTATCGGTACTTACGTTCTGCTCTCAGCGGAAGAGAATGTTGTGAGCGGTTTCGTTTGGGAGGTTGTACGCGGTGTATCATCAGGCAACGTCGAAGAAGACGACGAGGAGGGGCTATTAATGCAATATTATGCGTAGTTGGGGGTGGGTATGGATCATTCTTACGGAGAAGTTTGGCGCTCAGTACTAGTATCGACCGCCTCGGACTGCAAGAGAGTTTCAGTTGTCTTCAACGTGCATTGATTTGCTGGGGGTAGTTAGGAAGCCTACATCTCAAGTAATCATAAATGTTGCCTACATCCCGGCTGAATGGTGAATGGTTTTGATTCCACGGTCGTGCCCGTGGAGTCTGTCACCTGGGCCGTAACTACCGTACCTAAAAAGAAATTGAATATTCGGATATTAGATCCACAAATTATTTACCGGCTTCAAAACTGACATTCCAATGGGAGGATGTCCCCGAAAATGTCCCGAGATTCTCGGAAAGACTTCCATCAACTGAAACGACCCTGTACCGAGGAGTTGAAAACCAAAACTAGGCCAGGAAGAATTTTACACACCGCTATGCACGTAATTTTGGCCATGGCATGAGAAGGGTGTTTGTAGAACTCACCAACGTCCATGGCGCTTTAACGAATGTCACCATTAAATATCTCACATGAATGCTGGTTGCGCTCACTGAGCCCGTCTTGCCACTGCAGGAGAACCGGCTCACAGGTCTTGGCTGTGGAATGCCTGAAAATCAATTGACGGTCAGCACAGCCGATCCAGCACAGATACGTTCACGAGGCGCACAGTGTATCAACAATAAAGGACGCCAGCGTAAATGGAAAGAAGAGCAGGAATCCGACTGCGGTGTTCCTCATGACGGCTAGAGTAGGATGTATGTTGCACTGTGCTTAACTGGTGGAAATTATATAGTAGAGGGATTGCGGGGCGACCGTCATTTCGCGGCAAAAGATCATGGATTGGAAGATCTACCAATGTGAAGGTATCTTGATTAGAGGTTGCTATTGGTCCAATGGGTTCCGAATATACATTAATTTCGCGGCATTAGGCGGCCAAAACGAAAAGTTCCAGGATCAGTGAAGGCTGTGAAGCTGTCTAGTCCAATAGAAGGAGAGGTTCATGATCATCTGTGTTGAGACGACACCAAGCAGGGGGAGCACATCAGTGAAATGACATTTTGCTTGTTGGCTTGTTGTCTTGTTTCACTTGTTGCAAAAAATAAAAGTGCAGAAATGATGTCTAGATTCCAACGCACGCACTCCCCAAAAAAAAAAATTTCTGAACTTGTCAGATTTTGGACATGGCGTGTGCTCTTGTCAGCGTGTCGGCTTTTCTCTAGGCTCGTCCCCATCCGGTATCCAGCAAAACAAAGACAAATCCATCACTCGCTAACGCTCGGAGTCAGCAGATAACGTCAATATGTAACGTGGAACCAACTAGGTGCATCTTTTTGAGGTTCGACCAGTGGATCACAAATGGGTCTGCCTGTGGCACCGCTGCTCGTTACCGTCGCTACCCCCATTGTATGCGCTTCTCTTAGTCCGGCGCGTAGAAATACTAGCGGCCTACGCTTGAGCTTGCTGACACCTCGCATACAGAAATACATGCTCATTGAGATTTTGCGCAGGTAAATCTTGGTCGCGCTATTCGCACGATGAACTACGTGCTCCCCTTTTTTTTACCTCGCACGCAGGAATGTGTGCGCACTACCATTTCACCGCGGGCAGAAATATCATGGTACCGCCGTCGCACGTAGAAATACCCAGCTCACTACGCCTGTGTGCTTTAAGATTTTCACCTGCAGGTAATTATTGGTCCAGTCCCCCCGCGCACTCGCCCGCAGAATTGCAGGCTCACTGACATTTGGACCGTGCAGGTAAATGTTGCAGCGGGACGCGCGCGCAGAAATACAGGCTCACGGATATTTGGGCCCTGCAGACAAATATTGCGGCGGGGCGCACACGCAGAAATACCGGCTCACTGAAATTTTCGGCCCTGCACGTAAATATGGCTGCCATCCTCGCAAACAGAATTACAGGCTCACGGAAATTTGGACCATGCGGGTAGATATTGCGACCATCTTCGCCCGCAGAAATACAGGCTCACTGACATTTGAGCCCTGCAGACAGATATTGCATCGGCACGCGCACGCATAAATACCGGCTCACTGAAATTTGGACTGCGCAGGTAAATATTTCAGCGGGACGCGCATGAAGGGCTCACTGACATTTCACCGCGCAGGTAAATATTGCGCCGGGACGCGCACACAGAACTACAGGCCCACCGACATTTTGGGCCCCTCACGTGAATATGGCTACCATACTCGCACCCAGAACTACAGGTTCCTCCGTTATTCGCCGCTGCTTGCGTCAGCGGCGTCTTGCACTCCGACGGATCAGCCTCCCTGAAACGACGGTATGTCAACAAAAAATTAGCGCAGTTCTGCGCAGTCCTGAGATTCATTTCGTTTTTTCTCAGCACGGTGACACCTCGTGGACAGCTCGCAGCACTTCGCAGCCTTGACTGCTGTGTTGGCCGCGGTCGTGTGCCGCGTTCTGCATTAAATCATAACGAAGAGAAGACCGCGGTAAAAATCAATCATCTTCGAATTCACATCACCGCTACCGTGAACGGAATCAAACCGTTTTTAAGGCCCGACGCGTCAGCAGCCATGACTCGGAGGAGCCACAACTCAAATCCGCTTAGCACCTGCACATCGTGCCCGTCGTGCCAGTTCTGAGTTCTAAAGGCCCAGGTAGCCACCCCGTGCCGGAGGGCTTCTTCGATGGGACGGCAACAGACGGAAAGGGGGCGGTTCAATTCTAACTGGAAGGCGGTTGAAATAGCGGCCTCAAACATCAAATGGTTCTTCAACCATTCCCACCGTCACGAGGGTTTCTCGATCATTTTTTTCCCAGTCGATATTATAAGAGAGACGCGTCGATTAGAATGGCACACAAAAAATTATCGTCGCCGAAATGGAGGCCGGTCCAACCTCTAAGGAAGCCGACCCTCCCGTAGAAAATTCGAGACGGCCGTCCCCTTCACAAGCACGGCGTTCACGGTGACGCGTCTGAGCTATAATAGGTACCCAGGGGTGAGATTATTGATGTTTCAAAAGGCTGGTCGGGCGAGTCGGAACTATATGATTGACGGCCTCCTTTACTTGGTTTATTTTGGGCCGTCGTTCATTCAAAAATGTCTGTTGACCTACGTTGGCATTAAACTTATCAACTCTGTCGATTCTCTTGAACTGAAGGATAATATCTGAGTGTAGGCATGCATACTGGAAGTAAACCCAGCGGCCACACCTCGTGTCCTCTGTCGCAGAGGCCAGACGTGTTGGCGTATAATGACTGGACTGGGCGGGGGGGGGACAGAGAAATTTCGAAGGCAAAAAACGCTCGGGGGATTTTGGTTCAATTTGACTATATCATATCATTCATGTACTGGTGTGAGGCCACAATTGGTAACCGTTCTATAATAAATTCGCAAGGATTGGGTGTCTTCTTCGTGTTCGCAGTTGAGACGAGCCCGAACGTGGGTTCAAGTTGGACGATTGATTGATTTTTGCCGGAGCGGTTCGAACGCGGGCCGTTGCCAAATTGAACCACGATTAGTAATCAGGAGTTTTTTGTGGGAGCGTTTGGGATTGTCGCTGCTGGATTTATATACTATTATTTTTACACAAAACAAGCTCTAGGAAATGAATCCGCGAACGTTTTGACAACGTGCATGAGGTATAAAATAACTGGTACTATCAGAGACCCCTTAGTTGGCCACCCTAGTTAGTTGGCCACTTGACTCCTATAAGACCAGGGCTTCATAATTATGACTAGGCATAATATATAAACAGAATACAACCTCCAACGAATGTTCAGACCAAATTTCAGCCGAAAGTGATGGGTTGATCGGGAGCTACGGCATCGCGGATCGGGATCCGAAGCGTGGGGACATCAATTTCTTATCAGTCGGACCACTCGCCTCATTTGCCATCACCATTTCTCCACCATTCCTTCCTCAATCCACGACTTTGGGGGCTTGTTCGGATCCCCCAATGCTGGCCTTCCATCCGAAGAGATACTGGACGGCAACTGACTGAACTATCACTCTTAACACACCCGGGAAAAGCACGACTTCATTTGTAGGTCAGTCAGGCTGGCACCGTCGCGGTCCACGCGACCGCTATGCCATCGGTCTGGAACCTTACACAGGACTTCTCAATATATAATCCTTCATTCCGAGACCCTTTTCGAGATTTTACCCAATGACCTCTGATTGCTCTGGAGGCCACTGTCCAAAATCACCCAATTTCAGTCGTGCTGATAGTCGGATTTTTTTGCAGGAGATGTCAGCAACTTGGAATGGAGTTGAGCATCCAGGTACGTCCAAATACTTCCCATTAAGTAGCCTGTATCCTAATTTGGCCCATCACGGCCTTTTTCTGAGTAGCAGAACACTCATTCATCCCGCGACCCCAATTTCGAGGTATCCCGTCGATCGCAAGCATGTATTCTGCCCATTTCTATACCTTATATCTACATCATAACTGTTTTAAATAGTGAATATAGCCTTTATATATGATTCTGGGTGCAGGCAACCGCCATTTGAGAGCTCAATACGTTAGTTGGCGCGGTGGCCAACTAACCTGTTGTTTGGCTATGTTGGACTGCCGGTCAAAATAAATTCCTTACGCACTCAAATCTTCGAGTATTTCGGTGCTGGCGGACTCGAACTCTTCGTAGGATGCATGCCCTCATTATGACATAGTTTGGCTCGCACCGGCACCGGTATAACACCAGGGCTGCGGCATAAATGCTTAAGTGGCCAACTAAGGGGTCTCTAATAGTACAACTACAAATTTCAAATTCAAAATACACCTTACGAACTTTCTACCTCTCTATCCCTCAGAACTAGCATACGCAGGGGGCGGGTTATTCCCAGGTGCGCGCGCCAGACTGGCCAAAAGTCCGTTCGTGGCGATCAGCGATGTGATGCGCGTCTCTAGAGTCGCCGTCAAGTCCGTGTCCGTGGCCGAAGTGCGCTTGCTTGAGGAAGTAGAGGCGGAAGGTGTGGAGCGAGAACCAGCTTCAGAGGCAGGGACTTTGCGCTTGGCGTCGGGAAGGATCCCGACAGTGTTAAGAGACCGGATGTCAAGCACCGGCAACTCGGACTTGCTTCGTCGGTACGCAGGTCGGTTGAACCAGTGGGATGGCAGCGGCTGCGCTTCTACATCAAAAACGGATGGTTAAACCGAGATCACAAGTAGGTGAATACGGTTTATAAAATAAGCGTACCTAAAGCAGAGAGGGCCTCGCGGCGCCGGCGGCGCCGACGGGCGAGGACGAGGCCAAGAACGACAAACAGGACCAGAATGGGAACGAGGACCGCAAAAACCACGCCGACGCGTGGTTTGTGGGGTGTTGTGGAGCCAGAGGCGGGCGACGACGGCGAAAGCGCGGGTAATTCGGACAGTGAAGGTGTGGCCGGGCTATCGGAAATCGTACTTGGCGTTGTAGGATTGGCAGCCGAGGCGGTCGAATGCGGGGAAGACGAACTTGAGGTGGCAGCGGTGTTGGTGGGGGCGGCCGGGACACTAACAGTGTGTTCATTATTTCTTTGAGGGAATATTGCTATCGGCGCTTACGTTCTACTACCGGTGGAAGACAATGTTGTGGACGGTTTCGGTTTGGAGGTTGTACGCGGTGGATCATCGGGCAACGTCGAAGACGACGACGACGAGGGGCTATTAATGCAACATTATGCATCGTTGGGGGTGGATATGTATCATTCTTACGGAGAAGTCTGGCTCTCAGTACTAGCATTGACCGCCTCGGGCTGCAAGATGATTTTAGTTGTCTTCAACGTGCATTCATTTGCTGTGTAAAATTAGCAAGCCTACATCTCAAGTAATCATAAATGTTGCCTACATCCCGGCTGAATAGTGAATGGTTTTGATTCCACGGTCGTGCCCGTGGAGTCTGTCACCTGGGCCGTAACTACCGTACCTAAAAAGAAATTGAATATTCGGATATTAGATCCGCAAATTACTTACCGGCTTCAAAATCGACATTCCAATGGAAGGATGTCACCGGAAATGTCCCGAGACTCTCGGAAAGACTTCCATCAACTGAAACGACCCTGTACCGAGGAGTTGAAAACCAAATCTAGGCCAGGAAGAATTTTACATACCGCTATGCACGTAATTTTGGCCATGGTATGAGAAGGGTGTTTGTAGGACTCACCAACGTCCATGGGGCTTTAAAAAATGTTATCATTAAATATCTCACATGGATGCTGGTTGCGCTCACTAGCCCGCCTTGCCACTGCAGGAGAACCGGCTCACAGGTTGTGGCTGTGGAATGCCTGAAAATCAGTTGACGGTCAGCACAGCCGATCCAGCACAGATACGTTCACGAGGCGCACAGCGTATCAACAATAAAGGACGCCAGCGTAAATGGAAAGAAGAGCAGGAATCCGACTGCGGTGTTCCTCATGACGGCTAGAGTAGGGCACGGGAGGATGTATGTTGCGCTGTGCTTAGCTGGCGGAAATTATATAGTAGAGGGCGACCTGGCGACCGTCATTTCGCGGCAAAAGATCATGGATTGGAAGATCCCGCAGATGACTCTGAAAATCTGCCTAAGGTATCTTGATCTGAGGTTGCTATTGATTTCGTGGCATTAGGCGCGGTCAACACTGCCACTCACTCAAAATGAAAAGTTTCAGGATCAGTAGCGCGACGTCGTAACCCAGCCAATAGACGGAGGTTCTGATCATCTGTGTTGAGACGAGGAGCAGGGTCGGAGCAATTGAAAAGTGATTTGGGACAACTCATGCAAGCGCTGGCAATTGGAAACGAAGTCTGCCACGATAATCCGGAGTTCGGTCCGATAAGTGCAAATTGTGCATACTGTGACTCGGTTACAACTTCAAGACGACTCGTTATATTTCGCGAGCCCTTTTCAGGAGTTGTAAAAGCAACTAGACACATCGGCGCGCCGCGCGGCGAACAGTCCGCGATCTTGCCGCGATTCCAGGAACATAATATCTCAAAAAGTCTCATATTATTCCCGCATACAACTAACAAATTCGGCAATATGCAACGAGTTGAAGCGGCTGCAAGTTCCCCGAACACACAAAAATAATCTCTCGGATTCTCCGCTGCTATAGGGGCCGGAAGGCCAAGCGCTGCCCAATTTCAACCGAAAAACGAACTATGTAAACTCCAACACAGCTTGCTGTATACCAAGCTTTCGATGACTGCAACTATAAATCGCTATGTGCTACAAAGGTAGCCTTATTTCGACTTAAAGCGTCGCCCCATCTTGAGTGATGCATCATCCCAAAAATAATGTATCATAGAAAGCACTAGTGGCGGTTGATCGCATACTACAATGGCGGTTGATGTCGTTTGAAACAAGGCCTTTCGTATCTACAGAAGAGGCGCCGTGCAACTGGGGCATCTATCTTGATCTACCTTGTGAATGCGGGAAGTTGACGGAAGATCGGATCGTGCGATTCGTGCATGGGTGGTTGTGGGGATAGCTGTGGTTCACTTTTCATCAAGCAAGGTGCTAAGAGATCAAGGAGAAAAATGGAACAACAGTACTTGAAGTTATTTGAACGATGGGTGTGTTCCACATGCATGTAGAGGAGAACATTTTTAATCGAATTATTGAACCATGTTACGTTTGTCCAACGGAGGTGGGAGTGGAAGACTAAATTTTAATTATAATGAGGTTTGTAGGGCCAGGAGAATTCGATGGTTAAGGATTCTCTAAATTGAACAGCGGTCATCAGACCGACTCGGAATATAGCAGAAGCCGGGGCGAACGAACGTGAATAGTTACCATTCATTCACACACACGCTATGCTGGATGTGGGGTTGAGAGTGGGTAATAAAATACCGTTTCAAGCGAGCCCGCGCCGATCGAGTGCCTTATGTATACACACCCGAGTTAACTAGCGCCTACAGGGCGAGATGAGAGCTACATTGGCGTCAAACTTCAACCAACGAAGACAACCGCGAATCCTGAACTCAACATGTATAAGTTGCAGCGAAATTACACGGCACCGGAAAGAATCTTCTACAGCTATGCATAAGCGGGAGGCGGCATATCGACCTGGGTCGTTGCCAAATTAGCCAAGAGTGCGTTCTCCGCCACCAGCGCATCTATGCGGGAATGCAACGTCTCCATGTACTTGGAAGACCGATCCGCGTCTGTCCCAGGGGAGTTGGAGTTTGAAATCGCAGAGGGAAGAGTAGTGGCACTTAAGAGCATTCCCTGTGTTGGCGCGTTTTCCGGGCTCGGCCTAGCTGTACTTGTAGGAGGCACGATGTTAAGCACAGGACGGTGTACAGCAGGTTCGGCTTCTTGGGGTGCGACTTCCTCGCTGCGATGATCAAAGATCGACCGTGTGCGGTATGCGGGCTTGTCAAACCAGCGTGCCGACGGTGTCTGGGCCTCTGGATCAAAACGTGGAGTTGAAGTCGAGGTATTTCGCAACAAAAAAAAACGCGCCTAAGCAGAGAGCGCCTGGCGACGACGACGGCGCCAGTGCACAAGCAGAAGGCCCGAAATGATCAGCACCAGTAGACACGGTATGAGAATTGCAAAATCATGCCGACACGGGGTTTGTCTGACGTGATAGCAGAAATGGCAGAAGATGAGGTGGGTCGGCTGATACTGGCCTAATAGCAGAAATTAAATGGTTAATCCTGAATAGAAAGTTAGGACACGTACATCATGCTATATGTCGCTGTGATAGAAAAGCATGAGCGAATTGTCCCAATATCGGCGAATTCATACCTGATGAAGTCGGTTCGGGGCCGATGTGCTGGCCTTCGAGTTTTGTGACGAAATCAAGGCAGTAGAAAAGGTATTCGAGAGTACAGAGACGGTGGACTGTGTGTCTTGAGAAGGGCTCGAGGTGGCGGACGCGCCGACTCCGGTGGACGAGATACTAAGAAAGGTTTCTTATTCGTCCGCATTCAGGAAGCACTACTTACGTTCCACTATCTGAAGAATCAGAGGTCGAAGGTGGTGCAACGAATTGATTTTGCTTCACTGTGCAGCCAGTTGCTGCAAAAGTTCAGTAAAGCAGATCTCGAACAATAGTTTGGCTTACTTCCTGGCTGGATCGTGAAAGGTTTCCCAGTTATGGTCTCGCCCTTTGAGTCTGTCACCTGTGCAGAAACCGCTGTACCTAAGAGGAAAGAAGTTAAAGGAGGAGTGCCGAAATATTGAATTCTTACCGGCGTCAAGATTGACAGTCCAGTGGAACGACGTTCCCTTGAATGTTCCGAGATTCTCGATCAGAGTTCCGTCAATAGCCACAACGCTTTGACGAGGTCTCAACAACGGAATTTCGATCAAATCAAATGAACAGTACGCACCTCTGTGAAAGAAGAAGGTTCACGAAAGTTAGAGAGATAAGACTGCGCGTCGTACAAGCGTCCATGGTGCTTCGTCAACTGTTTAAAACTTCATTCATAGGATAGCGGCGCACTCACTGAGCCCGCCTTGCCACTGCAGGAGAACCGGCTCGCAAGTCAAGGCGGCTTTAGTCCTGCAAATCGCAGATTAAATGTTAAGCGAGCTAAGATCTCCAGCAATATGTGCGAGCCGCACACTGGATTCACAATAAATGACGCCAGCGTAAATGAAAAAAGGAGCGGCAGGAAAGCGACTGCCACAAAATTCTTCATGGCGGCAGAACGCAGGAAGATGCAAGGCTGCCAGACTCGGCCGCACCAGGCCCTTATAGTCACGACCGTCGATGCTGTGTGGGAGATCATCATGGAATCCCCACCTTTGGGCGCTCTTGATAGATCTGATAATTCAATGGGCCCTTTCGTAAGTCAGCAGCAATTAATTGGCAGCCTACGTGGCGTACATACCATTCGACGCAGGATGACTCGGAGATATTCGCGATCGACGAAGAGAAATCTTCGGATGCAAATTATAAATCAGATCGAGGAAAACAGAAAATTGCCGTTGTGCGAGCGGCTGGCATTCGGCGACCTCGGTCCAGACTTCAACACAGGGTCACCATACCCATGAGTGTACTTGTCCAGTGGCACATTCATCGTCCAGCGGAGCATGCGGCGTTGTGTGCGTCACGAACCGCAACCATCTAAAAGCCGTAAGTAATCCGAGAGTTTCCAGAGCATTCATCAAGCCGTTGAAGGGGATGGTGCAACGATGGTGATAAAGAAAGCAGATCTCTATCCTGGTAGCGACAATCACACATCACTGATCGGAACGTCGGACCGGAAGCTCTCTGTCTCTCGTTCTCAGTCTCTCGTCTCTTCCTGCGTCAACACCACTGCGAAAAGAAAAGGAAAAACGGCAATTCGACGGGTCAAACAAAATTAGTGTCAAGAATGTCTTTGTACATGGGATACGCTGCGAAATTCGAAAATTAATCCAAGATCATCAGTCGTATAGCTTGCCTTGTTGTTTGCCTGTCATGAACACACAGAGACCCAATAGTAACTTTTAGTAGGGTGCCAGATCTCAGCAAATCCCGTTGGCAAGCTGCAATCAAATGCAGCGAGCCATTATTCTGGAACGTGTGGTCGGATTACTAAATAAATAAATACACTTTGGGGCAATATCATTCGTTCAATTTTGGATCAACCCAACTTGGACTTCACAGTAGCAATTTATCCTCGAAACGCATATTCCGCCCTGCACATGATTGCGAGGACATCGGTCCATTTTTCGCTGTGCCACAATGATTGCGGTTTCATTGACCTGGGACGTGCTCATCCATGTATGTCAATGCTTGCAAGCCAGGTTTTAGAGTTCAGATATTTTGAATGCTCTAGCCATAGCGTATAATTATTTGTGAGGGTACGGCTGAGAGTTCGATTTCAAGTTGAACATGCCGTGCCGCGCTGAGGCTGCCGGAGATGTGCCGATGTGATGGGTTTGTTTTCCCAGCATGTCAAAAGCTTTTAAACTCCGCTCGGGCATCCCCGACGGCTCTTGCACGATCACGCGCTTTGAGTCTATCTCCAGTCTTCTCCAGTGCCACAGATTCTCAAGGGAGCTCCCCGTCTTCAGGGCCTCCCAGACTCCCAGTCTGTGGACATCTCAAAGCCTCTGACTCGGCGATCCCGTCGCTTAAACCCCACCGGATTCCCATGGCCTCCGAACCCTCCCCATCTTTCGAGCCTTTGTCGACCAGAATCTCGACCTCCACTGTCCACACGCAGCAGCAATCTCCCCTTTTTGCGAAGTTATATCCGGAGCTACGGAACATTGTGTTCACACTCGCTCTGACAGAGTACGACGATCTCACGCGCCCCTTCGGCAAACACGAATACTACTACCGCCCCGACTTTGAGTTCGCGAGCCGGATCGACACCAACTTACTCCTCACCTGCCGTTTCATATATTTGGAAACGCATCTCGCACCCATTGCGCTTAATGAACACGTCTTCTGGATGTATCACGGGCCGCCGGGACGCTGCTCCAGCCGGTCGTGGGACCACAACCCGTATTTTCAGAGGATGACACCCCAGCAGCGCGCGACTGTGCGTCGGGTGCGGTTTTTCACGCAGCTCATCTGGCTGGAAGGTCGCAGAGTGCAGGAATGGGCCCCGGGGCTCGCGATGCATAAGCTGGTCATCACGATCCGCCACTCGGATTGGTGGAATTGGGAGAATAGCGCGCCGCTCCGCATCAAGCCACCCGTGGCGGGATGGGTTGCATGGGTTGGGAGCATCCCGGAATTGCAGGAGCTCGAGATCGAGTTCGAAACCATCGAGCTGAAACGGGAGGAGCTGGAGGAGCGGGTCCGGGTCGCACGGGGGTGGAAATTTCCCCTCAAAGACGGCGGCTGGCTGGTCCAAGATGGCGAGACGCCTACTAGGTCGAGCTGGGTCGGAACCTCACGTATGTCTCCCCGCGGATGGGCCACGCCTCGTAACCCACAGGACGAAGCTGCATTGGATCTCAGGTTTCCGCTTGATCTGAAGCTCCATGTCAGAAAGTTCAGGTTTATTAAGGAAAGTCGGTTGCTTTAGGTGATTGTAAAATGATATTTATATGATTTCCCCTGAATATGTAGCAGCAAATGTAAAGCATCCCGTTGGAAAACTAGGAAAATAGGTGTACCAACTTTCATCGTGTTCCGAAGTTTAGATCAGGTACGTGGTTATCAATTGGATATGTAATGTGAGGGCGCAAGTGAACGGCTTTTACTTGCATTCTTCCTGGGCTCACTGGAAGTCTTCTCGGAGTAGGCTACCCCCGTTACCAATAATCTGGTGTAGATCGGAACGACGGAAGAGACGAAAGTGAAGCGGATCGTATTCGCCAGGAGGCGGATTTGTGATTGCAGAACCTCGATTTGTGATTTCAGTTGCTCCGACTCGGACATGGTATTGTTGGTGGTCATCGGTGGCTGATTCAACCTCCGCCGCCGCCGCCGCCGCCGTCGTCGTAGACGTCTTTTAAGTGTGGTGCGGCATGGGCAAGAGCACCGAGACGCAGGAGGGCGGGATGGAGCTCTTTTCACAAGCCTGCAACTTTGGGCAAATACGACGAAAACAGCCGGGAAAAAATAAACTGCAACTAGTTCAGTGAGTGGTCGTCAGGGCTTAAGAAGGATCTACTAACCAGAAAACACCAAGTCCAGTTCCATGTGCATGGAGGAAAGAGGAGAGGGATAGAAGCTGTTAAATACTTGGAGTGTTCAGCGCTGACACAGAAGGAGCTGAAGGTAGGCGCCCTGCACCTGCGCCCGCACCTATTGGCTCGATGGGATTTTTTGATCGCATCTTTGTGCACATTCTACCCTTTACAAAATTACGTCGAAATTCTGTCCATCAAGCTGAAGTGTGAGAATACAATTTTGTTGGTATTCTTAGTCAAAGATTTCTTTACGGTTGATACCCCTTTTACGTATCCTGGTTTGTTGCCGCTTTTTCCCGGTCCACACCGCAATATAAAAATCCAACGGCGCCTGCATCCTTTCGCTTTGAGGAAATAAACTTGAGCGCGAGTTGGTGTTGCGTTCAAATTTGAAAATTCAACATGCCGCACGTGCCGGTCCGGTTAAACATGCCGACTAACCCCGTATCGTAAGTACTCTCGAGGCTGACAGTCCGGGTCAGGGAAAGAATGCCCTCAAAAACACTCATTCCCTCAATTATTGTGCTGGAAAGTATCCCAAAAGATTCTCTATTCTCTAACGGTTCGAATGACACCGGAATTAGGGCGAACCGACCAGGGAAAATCGCGTTTGAATCCGGGGAATATGTGGCTGTGCTTCGCGAGCACCCAGCGCCTCGGCGGATCACAAGGTATTGCTTGCTTCGCTCGCAATTCTACCCTAAATGCACGTGATGAGGTGGGAGGGCTAGGATATGCAGCGCCGTGTAATTGCGGGAGGCTGACGGTCCTTGAGAAAAAAAAATCGCCTTCAAACTCGTTCAATTCTTGGTCAATCACGATGGGATTAGCACCCAAAGATGCGTTTTCATGGCGCGGTTCGATTGATACCGGATTTGGGCCCTTGAACAACGTGCAACAACGAGGGGAAAAATTGTGGAAGAAAGGAGAAATGTAAGCGTGATTACGCCTCCGTCTTCTTCGCAAGCATCTGCGCTTTCAGCGGATCCCTAGTTTATATGTCTTCTTACATGCTCAGTACAGAATCCCGTCGGAACATGCAGTGGCGGCTATCTCACGGACGGTATACTAAGACGCCCAGAGGAAATACTGTCTCGTAGGTCTAGTGCCCATGACATCCTCAGGCTGACGTCCTCAGATATCCTGATTCTATGTCAGGACGGAAATGCCTAGACCAGGTGCGTACTCGGGACGGGAGGATCCATACAACTGGGATAACCGACGCAGGTGCTCTGTGCTGAGCTCGAGCGCTGAGCAGCTGGCCTTTGGAAACATAAAATATCCCCATTTTTCGTTTTACTGAATGGAACCCAATGGGCAACCGCTCTCAACTTGCCAAGTCTCAACCTGTCTCAACTCTATTATTCAGATGATCTGCAGCGACCTGGAGTCTGCCGAAAGATTCGCGGCCGAGGATGCCACAAGCGATTCCGACTTCAATCCATCCAAGGTAAATTGAACCAAAATTGAACAGCAACCACGAACGGAGCTATCGGACTTTAAAGGACTCTCAGCTGCTCTAATTTAACCAGTGCGCAGCTTGCAGATCTTCCCACCCCAGATATTTGTTTGGTGGACTGCTCCCACTGTCTGCCAATGTGCCGCCTGGGAGATACCATCACGCCGTCGGCGCCGCTGCAGAGATCTTGTCAACCTTCCCCGCGTGTCACGGCGAACGTGGTATAAAATGGCGAGCTTCATCTCCATGTTTTCCAACACCCCCTCATTTTCGATGTGGTCTTTCGCAGCTTCCGCCCTGCTCCTCCTGTGCGCGTTGTCTCACCAGAGCTCCGCCGCGCAGTCAGAGTCGAAGCGTCAAACGTGTCGTAACGTTCCCGGAAGCGCGGGGTTCCCTGACGCTGCCGCGTGGAGCGCTTTCAATGCCAGTGTTTCGGGACGGCTTGTAACGGTTGTTCCCTCGGCCAAATTCTGCTCGACCCGCCCTGGGGGTTGCACTGATGCGGAGTGGTCTAGCGCGCTGTTTCGAAGCGCTATACCTGGAGCGATGAACCAGGTGCGCAATATCACTGAGAAGACTTTCAACTGCATTAACGGAAATGTCTGAAGGTTAATTGGGAACAGGTATGACACAGTAGTCATCTTAAGGTTTTTCTACGTGCTCAGCCTCTCTGCAGGGTTATGATCTCACCCCTCCGTCCCTCTGTGTTATAAATGGGACTACTTGCGGCCAAGGAGATGTTCCCGTCTATTCTGTCGAAGCAGAGACAGTTGCAGACATACAGGTACCACAATGATCTATAATGCAGTTGCGTCTTTGCTAACTCACTTTCAGGCAGCAGTAAAGTTCGCGACCGCCCACAACCTCCGCGTGGCTGTCAAGGCATCTGGGCACGACTACCTTGGTCGTTCAACTGCACCGAACTCCCTCCTGATCCACACTAATAAATTCGTGAATTTCTCTGTCACAGACGCGTTCTTCGTCGGGAGCCAAAACATGGGATCCGCAGTGACCGTTGGCAGTGGTGTCCATTCACAGGATTTGTACCAGCAAGCCAAGGTGAATGGCAAGATCGCCGTTGGCGGATCGGCTGCGACCGTAGTCGCGGCCGGAGGGTATTTACCCTTCTCTTATAAACAGAGAGCACAACATTGAAAACTGTACCTCGCTTGTTGTAGGTATTTACAGGGCGCCGGTCACTCCGCGGTTGCACCGCTCTTTGGTCTGGCAGCAGACAACGTCTTTGGTAGGCTCATTTTTTTTCGAGAACCAAGCCATGGATTTACTGATTCTGTTCAGAATTCCACATCGTCGTTGCAAGCGGCGAGTTGCTTCAGGTGAACAGTGTTACCAACTCCGACCGTCCGTTCATTTCCGCTTGTCATCTTTTCATTCCAATTCTGACACACTCCTCCAGTCTTCTACGCGCTCCGCGGCGGAGGGGCAGGAAGTTGGGGTGTTATTGTCTCCGCGACCTTCCGCACTTTCCCGACGTTCAACGCCACGTTTGCGTCGATTACGCTTTCCGGTTCGAGCAACACCGCTATGGCGTCCCTGGCCACTCTTCACGCAAAACATATTTTCGATTTCGATGCCACACGCAGCAGCCAGTATTTCTATCTCACAAGGAGCTCTGCAACTTCGACACCCTTCCTAACACTCTCCAACTATATGATAAACCAGACAGTCGCCCAAGCTCAGGCGATCCTCGCACCGTTCATGACAGCTGCGCTAGCCCTACCAGGCATAACGCTCGTATCGTCAAGTTATACTTACGCCCTCATCAACGATATTCTGTACATGACTGACGATAGCGCTGGTTTCAACGTCGCTCTCGGCTCTCGGCTCATCCCTGCAACGACATATCGCAACTCGCCCCAGACAGTCGGGAAGGTATACAAAGAACTCTTGGATGGGGGTGCCCTGGAGTGTGTTATTCCCTTTCCTTTCAATGTCGATCTCATGTTTTTAACTCAGCATTCTGGGGCATCTTGTTGCGGGCGGTTTGTTTAATATCTGCATCAACTTTTTTCTCTCGAACCTGACACATTTCTTTTTTGAAAGGTCAAGTGGCCGCAAACGCACACATCTCGTCAGCCGTGAATCCAGCATGGAGAACTGCAAAGACTCATGTCAGTTTACCCATGAACGTGCCTCGAGTGAATCAATTTAAACCTTCTTAGCTTATCATCGCGAACATTTGGCTCGATTCGATGCCTCTGGCACAGATCAACACCATACGCAAGCAATTTCAAACTTCCCAGCTCCCGATTTTGGAGCAAATGTCGGGCCCCAATGCTGGAGCGTACTCGAACGAGGCTGACGTTACAGAGCCGAACTTTCAGACTACGTTCTTTGGTCCGAACTACGCCAAGTTGAGCGCGATAAAGGCTAAGTATGACCCGAAGGATCTGTTTATCGTTCGCGCTGGAGTTGGTAGCGACCGGTGGGATGAGTGGGGGCTATGTACCAGCAGTTCCCACTAGTCTCTCATAGACGGATCCCCACAATTGGCGTTAGCACAACTTGAACAATACATACGGTGCTGAGCTGATCTGAGCAACTCTCCAACCTGTTTTGATATCGAGAAAATCTGTCAGCTCGGCACTCCTTTCGTTGGGAAGAAATGGTAGCTTCGGCAACTTCCGAACCACAACCTCGTTAGCAATCTTGTGGCTGTGCCGACGGTCTTCTTCGTCGTCTCAAACCGACTCGGACTGTCTTCAGATATCTACGCAAGATTACATTATAGTGGTGGGTATCGTGCCTAAATTCGCAAAGATCTATTGCATGCATTGCGAGGGAACATTTGTTCGCGATGCGCATGTTTTGGAGACGCTCGAGCGATTCATAGGTCTTCCCCAATCATGCCAATATCTCGAACGGAGTGGGCTTGTTCCGAGGCGGCGATATTCCGCAAACTGGCAGATGTTCAACCCGACTCCGTTTCGACTTGAACATATCTCCAGAGCGTTACGTCCGAGTCGCCACTCCGGACGATATCATCGAGCGGGATTTCCTCATCCCCCATGCAATCAATACGGCCACAGCAACTCCGAAACAACTGTTTTGATAGTATCGGAAAAGCTGTCGTCCATAATTGTCAGCGTCTCGACAACTCGGCATCGTTGTGAGAGAATTGGCGTCTTTTCAACAGCTTCCGAACAGATCTTGACCTCGTCTCACAGGACATTCGGCGGGTTTATTGCGAACGCTCCGAATGCACGCACTATATCAGCAATTGGCGTGTCTTCTCTTGGTCTTTTCAAAGTCATTTCTTGGTCTTTTCCCAACTTTATCACCGTCTTTGTGGAGTTGCTTGAAAACTATCTCGCGACCAGTGCGGATTACTAGTACTGTCGAACAGTCAAACTGTGCGGCGAACAGACTAGTACCGAGTGACAGCTTCAAGTTGATTCTACGATCCCTATTAAGTACTGCCACCTTCTACTTTTTTTAGCGTCTCACACTGCCGCAAGTGTTCCTCGTGTCTACATTCTCAACTGGCATAGTCGTCAGTTTTGCCCCGGCTGTCTCGATCTCCAGGCTCCAACTGTCTAGCACTAAATGATAAGCGCGTGAGTGGATCCGTTTGATCTTATATCGTTTCGAAATAGCACTGATAAGTTGCTGCCATGAAGGCAATTAGACGGCGGAGAGATTTTTTCAATGGCTAACATGGATAATCTTCATTTGATCAGTCCGAGGAACCCAGTTCGCGGTAAAGATCTTCATGAACACTGCCCTCGACCGCAAGCCATTTTTAGAGCCTTCTACTTTTTGATTTCAAATTTTCACTCGAGTTACACCGAGTATGATCGTCATTTTGTTGAGGATGTTGAGCAGCTCAGGAAGTAAGTATAGCGACCATATAATACCTCGAGACTCGACAGCTTGCTTCCAACATGGCTTCATTTGATCCTAATACCTCCCTCGGTACGTCGGTGTAAGTTCTTGAATTTTCCAGCACTACTGAAAGGCACCCTGCAGGTGCATACGAACTCGGGGTACTCGCGTCGTACACCCTTCTTGGAGCGACAACAACCCAAGCCTACATATACTACAGCCGCTTTCCTAACGATTTCCGTGGACTGAAGTACCTCGTGAGAAAATTCCACAATTTCCACTATCCTATCCAAGTGACGAGTTTGACACCTTTAGGTTGCGTTTATATGGTATGTTACTGTCCGATTGGCTTGTTTTTTTTTGTCACATTCAAATTAATCTTTTGTTCAGGTCTTGTGAACTCGCACACGCTATTTGCATCGGCGACACCCTGTATCAGATGACAGTTTCTGACTACGGTCATCCCGAGCGTCTTGTCCTCATACCGCGATCGTTGGCCACGGCCGTGCTGTTCTCCGGGCTGGTTGGTGCATGTGGTAGGCCTATATTTCTAGTGTATGAACTCCACCTCAACATTAACGCAGTCCAGTCATTTTTTGCGTCCCGGATATACCGTATCTCGAAGAGCCTCTATATACCCTGCCTGAGTTGGGTATTGTCCTTTTCGCGGCTACTGGGCTCCATAACCGCCTTCATTTACGGATTACGCATGAAGACGATACCGGAATTTGAAGCGCGATGGTCATGGCTTGTGAATTCTCTCTGGTCTGTCGCCTCTGCGAATGATATAATCATTACCATGACACTGGTCTATTGGTTGCATCAACAACGCCCCGCGGCCGAGAAGCGGTGGGATGCTCAGCTTTTCTATTAATGTCCAGACTGATGACCGGACTCTCTGTAGAACTCTTGCACTGGTGGACAAACTTATAGCCTGGACAATGGGTTCGTCTCCGAAGCGATTTCTCGAAATTGACTTAACTTGTTGCAGAAACTGGTGTCATAACAAGGCAAGTTTGGGCCCCCTTGATCACAGAACGCCGGTTGAGTTTAGTACAGTGTTGCTGGGCTGGCATCCTTAGGCTGCGTACGTTTATTGTCCATATCCGTTTTCCCCCCGCCTTATCTATTTCAATAGTTCGTAACTATGCCAGGAAATTGTAGGGCCCCTAGCATCATAACGGAGATTTTTCGGCCGCTCATTTTGTTCAGATATATGGGTTGCCTTCTTCGTCGTAAACGCAAGATGTGAGTGTTAAATTTTCAAGCCAAGTTTCAAATAATCTCGAATTTCCCAGTATATTCAAATTCTCTTTTGGCGAGGTAATCAATGCATTGATTCTCCGGATACGTATTAACTCAAGTCGAACAACTTGTAGCCTCAATTCCCGTACCAGTCTCAGGGCCATGGCTGACAAGACTGAGCGACATGTCCTCGCCGGGTTTAGGTCTGGTAGCTCTTATGACCTAGCGGTAAGCACTACAATACTCTGTAGATTTAACACTCACAGTTGAATGAACACAGAAAACGGATAAAAGTCTTGTCTGAGCTACTACTTTCAATGTGCTCGACGTCAACAAACTCTTGAATCACACAATACTGTCTTTAAATTTCTTTACACCATACGAACTTTTTGGAAATTGTATCTGCGGGCTCACACGTATTTGGCGGACCCCGGGATCTTTAAGCGGAAGAGGTTAGCGACTAGTAGCAAGCTCTTATATTGCGGGCCATGGGCTGGAGCAACAGGTGGAATAAGGATTTGTCAGTCAACTATCAGGCAGCCAGGGTTGGTTAGACGCGATACGCCTCCGAGTCGTAGGTGACCACGCATTGCGCTCGACAAACTTTGAAGTCCAGAGTACTATCGAGCGAACGCGTAGTATGGGGAGGCGTTTTGCTAAGTGTCGCAGCGAAAATCCGGGAATCTCAAAGGGCACCCGGCAACGAGAAGCGGATCCGTATTTGTGGGTTTTTCCTTTGCATATATCTCTTATACTCAGACTTTCATCTTTCAAGGCTCAAGCAGACTTTATGCGAGTCGATTGAGAAGAGACCTCGTTCAAAATTTTATATGTCCCCGCCATTGTCCTTGGCCCACGAAAACGAAGGCACCGTCGACAAGGCCTGTTATGCCTGTAAGTATCCATTGAAAATATTTTGTAGTCCCCGCAATTGGCGTTGGCACAACTTGAATAATACGGTAGGTCTGAGCAACTCGAGAACAGTTTGATAGAACGATGGGAAGCTAATTATCAGCTCGGCAGCTCGGCATCGTTGTGAGAGAATTGGCAACCTTCGACGACTTCGAACCAGATCTTAACCTCGTCTCACAGGGCATTCGTCGGGTTTATTGCGAACGTTTAGAATGTATCACGCACTGGTCTGTTCAACTTCCAAGTCTTTTCTTGGTCTTTTCCCAACTTTGTGGAGTTACTTGAAAACTATCTCGCGACCAGTGCGGACTACTAGTGCTGTCGAACAGTCGAAATGTGCGGCGAACAGATTACTACCAATTGGCGGCTTCAACTTGAAGTTGATTCTACAATTGTACCGCCACCTTCAATTTTCCTTGGCGTCTACCGTCTGACACTGCAGCAAGTGTTCCTCGTCTCTACATTCTCGACTGGCATAGTCGTCAGGTTTTTCCAGGCTGTTTCCATCTCCAGGCTCCAACTGTCTAGTACTGAATGGTAAGCGCGTGAGTGGATCCGTTTAATTGTATATCGTTTCGAAATAGCACTGATAAGTTGCTGCCATGAAGGTGGCAATTGGTCCACATCTGGACGGCGAACAGATTTTTTCAATGGCTAACATGGATAATCTTCTTTTGATCAGTTCGAGGAATCCAGTTCGCGGTAAAGATCTTCATGAACACCGCCCTCGACCGCAAGCCATTTTTCGAGTCATCTTCTTTTGATCAGTTCGAGGAATCCAGTTCGCGGTAAAGATCTTCATGAACACTGCCCTCGACCGCAAGCCATTTTTAGAGTCCTCTGCTTTTGATTTCAAATTTTCATTCAACTTCCACCGAGCATGATCGTCATTTTGTTGAGGATGTTGAGCGGCTCAAGTATAGCGACCATATAATACCTCGAAACTCGACAGCTTGCTTCCAACATGGCTTCATTTGATCCTAATACCACCATCGGTACGTCGGTGCAAGTTCTTGAATTTTCCAGCATTACTAAAGGCATCCTGCAGGTGCCTACGAACTCGGGGTACTCGTATCGTACACCCTTCTTGGAGTGACAACAACCCAAGCCTACATATACTACAGCCGCTTTCTCAAGGATTTCCGCGGACTGAAGTACCTGGTGAGAAAATCCTACCACCTCTTCTACTCAAATGACGAATTTAACATCTTAAGGTTGCGTTCATACTGTCCGAGTGGCTTGTTTTGTCTTTATGCATTCAAATTCATCTTCTGTTCAGGTCTTGTGAACTCGCACATGCTATTTGCATCGCCAACACCCTGTATCGGATGACGGTCTCTGACTACGGTCATCCCGAGCGTCTTGTCCTCATACCACGATCGTTGGCCACGGCCGTGTTGTTCTCCGGGCTGGTTGGCGCATGTGGTAGGCCTATCCTTCGAGTGTATGAACTCCACATCAACTTTAACGCAGTCCAGTCATTTTTTGCGTCCCGGATATACCGTGTCTCGAAGAGCCTCTATATACCCTGCCTGAGTTGGATATTGTCCTTTTCGGGTGTACTGGGCTCCATAGCCGTCTTTGTTTACGGATTACGCATAAAGACGATACCGGAGTTTGAAGCGCGATGCTCGTGGCTTGTAAATTCCCTCTGGTCTATCACCTCAGCGAACGATCTAATCATTACCGTGACACTGGTCTATTGGCTGCACCAACAACGTTCAGCAGCCGTGAAGCGGTGAGATACTCAGTTTTTCTATTACCGTCCCCGACTGATGACCGGACTCTCTGTAGAACTCTTGCAATCGTGGACAAACTTATAGCCTGGACAATGGGTTCGTCTGGGAAAGGGTTTGCGTATTTCTCGAAATTCACCTAACTTGTCGCAGAAACCGGTGTCATAACAAGGCAAGTTTAGGCTTCTTTGATCACAGGACGCCAGGTTGAGTTTAGTACAGTACTGCTGGACTGGTATCCCTAGTCTGCGTACGTTTATTGACCATATCCGTTTTTTCTCCCTAGACTTATCCATTTCAATAGTTCCTAATTATGCCAGGAAATTGTACGGACCTCAACATCATAATGCAGATTATTCGGCTCCTAATTTTATTCAGATATATGGATCGCCTTCTTTGTCGTAAACGCAAGATGTGAGTGGCTAAACTTTCAAGCCAAGTTCCTAATAACCTAGAAATTCCCAGTATACTCAAATTCTCTTTTGGCGAGGTAATCAATGCAGTTGATTTTCCGGATACGCATTTACTCAAAGTCAAACAAGCCTCAATTCCCGTGCCAGTCTCAGAGCCATGGCTGACAAAACTGAGCCACATGTCCTCGCGTTTAGGTCTGGCAGCTCTTATGAACCAGCGGTGAGCACTACAATACTCTGTGGATTTATCACTCACAGTTGAACGAGCACAGAAAACGGATAGAAGTATTGTCTGAGCTACTACTTTCAATGTGCTCGACGTCAACAAACTCTTGAATCACACAATACTGTCTTTAAATTTCTGTACACCATACGAACTTTTTGGAAATTGGATCTGCGGGCTCACACATACTCGACGGATCTCGGGGCCGGGATTTTTAAGCGGAAAAATCAGAAGAGGCTAGCGAGCTCTCGAACTCATATTATGGGCCAGGGGCCGGAGCAACAGGTGGAATAAAGGTTTGTCAGTCCAGTATCAGGAGCCAGGGTCGGTTAGGCGCGACACACCTCATACGTAGCGCTCGACAAAGCCAAGAGTATCGAGCGAACGCATTCGGCGCCTGCATTGGCAGAATACAGGCCCACGACGAAAGTAGCCCGGTGCCGATAAGAATTGGCCGTCACAGATGCATAGATCTATAGATGCGATTTGATACGACCAACTACGAACTTCAAGCGAAGCCGAACTTTGGCCAAACCCGCAAAAGTAACTAAGTCGGAGGTCAAGTTCTGAGCACTAGTGCTCCCAGAGTCCCGGTCTGGAGACTGCCGGGTCCTGGCTCGAGATACATCTATGGTAGGTTTGTGTCAGGATATGGCACAGGTACTTGAAGTTACTGAGCTGTTGGGTGCGTGCCTAATAATCATCCCCTAATTCTGTGTTCAAAATTGAAAATTCAACATGCCGCGCGTGCCGGTCCGGTGAACATCATGATGCCGAGGAGGTTGAACATGCCGACTGACCCCGTATTGTAAGTACTCACTCGTGAAAGCTGGTTGTAGAACTGACCTCAGTAAAACACTGGAGCTAGTAGTAAGAGTTTTCCAAAAAAAAAATGGTTTGATGCCAGTGGGCTCAGTAACGTAGTGAATGATCGAACGACTGTCTTCGAGATTTGACGCTGGTTCGAGTCTAGCTCAGTAGATTCTGATTCTGATTTATGTTGGGTGGCTTAACCTTTTGGTTCGACTGGGGAGTTTGGAGTGTGGAGTTTGGAATGTTACACGAGATAACTTGAAGGCGGGGGCTGTACGGTATGGTAGCAAATTATTTCCTGGTCGAGATGGCTCATCACGACTCACGAGCTGCAGCTCGCGATCGGAGTTGTGGAGTAGTCTGCGAACATCTGAATCGAGAACTTGGAGCTTTGAAGTTGAAAATTTTCTGTTTTGTTCTGAGTGCGACCGTTGAGAAACGTTGGGCTCGGAGGCAGTATGCATTTGGAGTGAAACTGGGGAAGAATTGCTGAGCCTTAAGCTGTAAACGAGGTGGGCGTGGAGCGAAATGGTCGCGGGCACGGGAGGCACGCGCGCGCGTACGGAAGGCACAGAAGGGGATTTTTTTTAAAAAATTCGGGGGGCCGACGCGAGAGGGACTTGCTCGCGTCGCGTGAGATTTGGACACCACACCCAATAGTACGGTGTACGCCCAATATTGATTATTTAATACGGCGACGCGACGCGACGTTACGGTTTACGGGATTGACGGAAATACACTTGTACAACGGCGCCCAAAATCATCACTATCCGTCCTCCTACCCTACATACATCTACATCTACATCTCATCTACTTACAAATCACATACACCCCCAAACAACCCTCGCCCACCCCTCCATCGGCACACTCAGCGTCCCAGTCGTGAGACCCGGGATGTCGAACGCCGCGTAGGGGATTTCCATCCTCGGGGCTGGGACATGTTGTTGTTGCTGCTGTTGCTGTTGCTGTTGCTGTTGCTGTTGTTGTTGTGGGGAAGGGAAATAAAGCCGCGAACCGACCCTCTCCGGCTCGCCGTCTGAATTGCGGCTCCGTTGCCATTGTTCGATAAACACCCCTTGCGGCTCGACGAGGACGAGGATGACGAGGATGACCTCCCCGGTCTCGAGCCATGCACGCGCGTTGTTCTTTAGTTGCGTGTAGGTGTATGCTGAGCCCCCGCCCCCGACTTCTACGACGATAGTCGGCAACGGCAATGCTCGATGTTTCGTTGATGTTTCGACACCCCACCGTGGCGGTTGAAGCTGCATATCGACGCGTCGGGTTGTTTGGTTTTGGTTTTGGTTTTGGTGCGCTTTGACTCAAGCTTCGAACTTGAACTTGAACTTTGACTTTGACTTGAACTTAAAGGGAGGCTGAATTCTGCGTCCAGCCGAGTCGAGATTCCAGAGTCCAGAGTTATTAACTTATTATTGAGGGGAAGGGAATTAAAGTGAGATTGAACGCACCCATCGACGCACCCAAATAACACACGCTGCTGAACTTCAAATTAACCCCACCTTCTCCACCTTCTCCACCAGTAACCCCGCCTTCTGCACCGGATCCTTGCGCACTAGTACGGGCACCGGCACCGGCACCGGCAGCAGCAGCAGCGTTAAACGCCTCCCCGATCACGGTGACGAGGTTCGGCGCGGCGAGGGCGTGTGCGGGGGAGGGGAGGTATTTTAGCGTTATGAGCGTGATGAGCTCTGAGTCCGAGGAGGGGGGGAGGAGGAGGGGAGGAGGCGGAGCTGATTCTGTTTTCAAATCAGTGAGTATCAAAAGGTATTAGAAGATATTATAGGATGGCAGGAAGAGAAGAGAAACAGAAGAGGAATAGCGTTAAGTACCTGAGGCGTGGGCTTAGCCGACGGAGCGCGTCTGCTAGGGATTCGTATATGTTGGCCTCTTCCTCTTCCTCCTCAACGTTGGAATTGGGACGCAGCGCGAATCTGCGATAGAGCGCGGTTTCGCTTTAGATCAATTAGATAGGACATTGCGGGTAAGTGGGAGACAAAAGAGAAGAGAATTTCGGGAGGGAGGGAGGGAGGGAGGGATACACAGGACATACATACCTATCGACGTGTTGTTTGAGGAGGGCTTGGATCTCCGAATTGTTTATTATGTCAAGTCTGAAGTAAAGAAAGTTTGGGGTGAGATGGGGGGAGGAAGGTAGGACGTACGGTGTCGAAAGTTCAGGTTCAGGTAGGGATTGAGGGGAGAGGTGAGGTTTGGAATCAGAATCAGAATCAGAGGCGGGAGGGAGAGACATGGATGGCTAGATGCAAGCAGGAATACGCGAATGCCTAGTAGGAGTCCCAGGAGATAGGGGTTTTTGCCACGCGTGAAATTGATTAGTTGATCGTGTCAATGTCATTGCTTACGAGCTTGAAGCGTTCAAACGTTGAGACCTTGCATGTCAGTCATTGTTGGGTACAGAAGGGATGTGGAGCTGAGGTGGAGGATGATCGAGGTTGGATCGAGGTGGGATGCGAGAATAAAAAAGTAAGAAAGAAGGAAGGAAAGAAAGCTGAGACGCTTGCAGCAAAGGACAAGAGGCGATCGTGATCTAAACTTACAGTGGGATATCTTTCCGTCAGACGACTCGGAGTGTACACTGTACACATAGCCCAGCCTGAGGCCTGAGGACGCGTACATGACGATATGAAGCGAGCCTCTTTCGGCCTTGTTCGGCTGCTGCAACGAGGCACGCGAGGTGGAGCGGAATAGTCACGAGCCCGAGCGCGGGGAGGTCCTCCCACGCCGCGCTTGTATGTACGGAAGCACAGAAACGGGATTTACGCTGATTTACGACGAATTGAAACGCGTCGCGTTGCACTGCGGGATTATCCGGGATCGTCATTCGCGGGGGATCGTCAGGGTATATATTCCCGAGCCTCGAGGCGGGGTCTTGCTCCGAGTCGCGTGGAGTGGGACCACCGCTACGCGACGCGTGCGAGCGCGCCAGTGGAAGAAAATGGAAGCGAAGCGTGGGGGGGAAGACGGGAAGAGGTCTCAAATGGGATCATGGAGCGGGAACGTCCGGGAACGGTTCAAGTCGACGGAAATACAATACAAAAGGACGGAAATACATACAAGGGGACGGAAATAGACGGCGATATGCGATGGCGAATGGGATGTCGTCATTGGATTCGAATTCCGAGGTGAGAATGAAGTGAGACACAAGAGAAGACGGTTGGCGTGTAGAAAGGTGACCTTTGCAGGATATCAAAGGAAATGAAGTTTGAACTTGAAGGCAGAGGATGGAGAGAGACACGCGTTTTTGGGATGGGGCGGGGATGTGGCGTCTCGCGATTAAGATGAGGCTGTAGGTAAAAAGCCTGCTGTGGACACCTTACACGAGTCGTGGTATCTCCTGCGGAGGTCGGCTAAAACGTGGAATTGATCTCAACGTTGAGGTCATCTCTTGTTCGCGTCATCACTCTTTGCTCACAAATTTCACAAAGGCCCTCCACAATCGCAGGCGTGGTCAAAGCAACTTTCTGCTCGCGACGACGACAACGACGACGACGGGCCAAATTTCGTTTCAACGCTGCTGTGAGCCAAGATCTGATCGACGGGACCGGCAAGATAACACGCTGGACTGACAAAGACCTAAATTCTAATTAACTAACTGCAACTTGCCACCGCCATGGACCGTCCCCGCGCACACTCCGTCTTGCAGATCCGCAACTCCCAGTCCGCATTCCACGTCCGTCCCCTCTATGCATATCTGTCAATTGAATCCCGGGTTGAACAACTCTGCTCTACTCTAGGTCCGCGCGAGCAAGCTATTCCACAAGGTCTCTGCAAAGTTCGTCCGCGCCCCGCCCGACCCCGGGGGTGCCACTAACTCGTGCGTCCTTCCCGCTTCGCATGTAAGTATCTAAGGCCTGACCGCGGAACAGCCCGTACATGCGCCGAACGGCCTACTCCATGGACGGCGCCGCGAAGCCGTACATGTCCCAGCCCATGCTCGGCCTTACACTCGCACGCCAGGCGGAGGCGGAGGACCGCGATGCCGAAAGCGCGAGCGACGGGAGCGCGAGTCCTGCAAGGAGCGAGGGGGGGAATGCGAACCGCGTCTCCGTAATTGCGAATGCTGGTGCGCTTCTACTCTACTCTACTCTAAACTAAAAAGGTGTCTGATAAAGCGTAATTGCATGCAGCCGGAACTCGGCCCCCGCCCCCCTCGCGTGCCCCACCACCGCCGCCGCCCCAGCCGGCCCCTCTCAGCGTGCCCGCGCAGCCCGCGCTGAACCTCATACCCGCGACGCCCATATCGCCTTCCACGATACCCTTGACTGCGTTCGCCCCGCCTGCAGACCCAGAAACGCGCACCCTCCGCCGCGCGCGCTCCCAAACCCTCGGCGAGGGGAGGAACTGGAGTCGGCCTAGTAGCGCGGATTTCACTTCGACTTCCACTGCCACTGGTGAAAGCGCCGCTAATGCTAATGCGATTATTGCGAATACCGCGCCGCCCGCCCCCGCGCGCACGTCGAGCACGTCGTCCGCGGCGACGATCGTGCCCTCTCCGTCGGCTTCTTCCCATTCACCCTCGTCCTCGGATACCCATCCCTCCACTCTCCCCGCAAGCGACTCGACGCTGAGCAACACATCCTCGTACGCCTCCTACACCTCCGCTTTCTCTTCTTTCTCCACGGCGTCCACGATCGCGGGGTTGCCTGTTTTGGGACGCGGCCTGGTTCATCAACGTCAGGGAGTGGGAGTGGGAGTGGGTTGCCTGGGGAAAGGGAAGAAGGCACACACGCACACGGCTTCGCGCTGGCAGGGGCGCCGGGGTACCTCGGTGGGGTGGGAGGGTATCCTATGGCGTCGTCCCCTTCCTCGTCCGCTACGGCGTCCTCGTCTATGGCGGAAGGGCAAGCCCATGCGCGGAGGGAATCATCGTCTTCCAGTGGACATAGCAGCAGCAGTGGAACTGAAGACGGCCGCCCGCGCGGCGCGGCGCGCGCAGAGGACCCGCATGCGTATTCGCCTGTTGGGTCGCCTGTGGGGTCGCCGACTTCTCCTTCCTCTCCTTTTTCTGCTTCCTCTTCCTCTTCGCACAGATCCGCTTCTTCCCCTCCCCCTCCTCCCCGCATCATCCTCTTCGAGGCACCCACCCCCTCGGCGTGGCCACCCCCCACACAACAACAACAACGACGAGCAACGCAGACCCGCGCCGCGTCTCTATCGCGTCGATCGCGTCGTTTGCGAGCGGGATGAGCGGGACGTCGGTGGACTCGTTCGCGACTGCGTTGGCGGGGGATGAGTCTGAATTCGAATTGACGAGCCGTCTACGTCTACACCGAGGGCGAGGGTGTATATGAGCAGGGGAATGATAGAGATAGAGGTGAATGGGAGGAAAGGGAGAGGAGAGCGAGGGCGGATACGTTGCGCGCGGCGCCACTTATATCGGAGTCGGAGGAGGCGGGGATACCGGGGACGCCGACGCCAAAACCACTCTCCCTACCCAGTACTGGCGACGACGCCGTTCTGCCCGAATCCGAATCTACACCGGATCCAAATCCCCCACACCGACCCGACCCCGACCCCGACACCGACGCCGACGCCCATACCCACGCCCATGCCTATGCGAGCCGCGACCCTCCCGCCGATCGTCACTGCCCGTCCTTCACCCCCGCCTCTGCTGCGCCTGTGTCTATTTCGGAGTTGGGGGGAGCGATAACGGCTGAACCTGAGGCTGCTTCTCTTTCTGGCCCTGGAGTACCCATACCCATACCCATAACATCCCCCTCCTCAGCATCCCCTCCTCAGCAGCCGCAGGAGGTGGGGGAGGTGTCGCCCGCTCCCAATCCGCGTTCGTGGCTCCTTCCCCTTCTGCTTGGAACGCCCCTTCGCTTGGAACTCCCCCTCCACTTCCGCCTCCACTTCCGCGTCAAGCAGCAGCGCCACGCCGCCCTGGGGTCCCAACGGCTCGCGCCCCACGCCCGCGCACGCACCGCCTCCGCGGGGTACTCCTACACCCCCGCGTCCCCCGCTCAGGGACGATGCCCCGCGCGCGCGCGCACCCGATGGCGACGCCGAGCATGATGGGGCTGCATCGGTATAGCGTCGCGTCTGCTTCCTCGCCGGGGGGAAGTGCGATGTCGTTCAACCCCTCCTCGCCCGGAGGGAGCGGGATGATATTCAACCCTGGGACGCCGCGCGGCGACGGGTTTAATATGGGGACGCCCGACGGCGCGGGAGCAAGGATGGGAGCAGGCACAGGGCCGGTTGAGTCCGAGCATCATTATACCTGTGCTGAGGCTGCCTGCGTTCCCGACGTTGCGTGGGTCTGGGGGAGGGTTTGCGTCGCCCGGTGTTGAGGATCCGCCTGCGAGTGCCAGTGCAAGTGGAAGTGGAAGTGCGGGTGGAGGCGCAGACGGCGTCGCGCGCCGCTCGAGCGTCATCTTCGGGCCGCCGGGGGCGCATGGGCGGGAGACGAGTCGTGCCGTGGTGCGGAGTATGCCGGCGCTTGCGATGGAGGGGGCGCCCGATGCGGGGGGCGCGGCGGGGGAGTCGGATGAGGGGGAGGAGGGGGATGATGATATTGATATGGAGGGCGAGGAAGAGGGTGGGGAAGAGGGGGAGGGGATGGGAGGATGGGTACGGGGATGGGGATGGGGATGGGGGAGCGGGGAGAGCGCGGAGTCGCCGTTCGTCCCGCTGCGCCTCGATATGGGCATGTCGCCGTTGTCGCTCGACTTTGGGGCTATGCTTAGTGGGTTTGGGGCGAGCGATAAGGGGAAGGGGAAGGGGAAGGGGAAGGAGCGCGCGCAGGGACAGACACAGACACAGACGTTTGCGGCGCCGCAGCCGCTGCGGGCGCAGACGTCGGTGGCGAGCACGCGGACCGTGCATGCCGGCAAGACTCCCCAGGCGCAAGCGGGATGGCACGCGGATTATTTTTCGGTGCGCACGCCGACCGGGGACACGCGCACGCCGATGCCCCCGCTTTCGCCTGCGGTGCGCACGGTCCCCATGCCGCCGCTCCCGTCGCCCGCCGGGGAGAGGCCGGGGATGTACAAGCACGCGTCGCGCAGCATGGTCGATATCCTCGCGCCTGTTTCGCCGCCGTCGCCGGAAGAGCCGCTCGTCGCGCAGGAGAAAGGACACGAAACGGGAACGGAAAGGGCAAGGCGCGGGAGGCGTCGGAGCGCGGGGAGGCGCCGGCGTACGAGGCGCCGCTCCAACGGGCGAGCACGCTGAAGCGCCGGCGCTCGATGCCTGAGATCATGGCCGTCCCGCCGCCTACACCATGCCGCTCTTCCCCTTCGTCCCCGGCGCCGGGAACATGCACCCGCTCGCGCAGGCGCGCATCGCACCGCGGGACGACGAGGGCCGCGAGGCGCTCCCGGGGTACAGCAACGATATCCTGCTGCGGGGCGTGATGCCGCGCAAGATGGAGTTTTCGGCGCCGGGGGTGCAGGCAAGGGAGGAAGTGGCGGAGGGTGCTGTGCGAGCTGGAGGGGACGGTGTTTAGGGTGTATCGGTGTGCGGGGAGGGGTGGTGGGAGAGGCGGGTGGGGGCGGGGGATGTGGCGTCTGTGGGCAGTGCGGTGGCGAGCGCGGCGGCGCAGGCGGCGGCGGCGGTGAAGGCCCGTGCGGCGGCGGCGGCGAGGGAGGGGCGCAGGAGGGGAAGATTGCGGGCGAGGAGGGACGGATTGCGTTTGGGCAAACGCCGGGGGCGGGTGGATCGGCGATACGGGGGAGGGGACGACGGAGGTGGTTATCCCGCCGCGCTCGAGCACGTCGTCGCGCGCAGCCGCGCGTCGTCATCGGCCACCACGCCGCCCTCGCCCTCGCCACGGAAGGAGCCCGCCAATGATGGGACCTGCAAGCCGCTCGCGTCTGAATCTCGGGCTCAGTCTACTCAAGCCGCGCTCGCATGGGCGTCGAAGAGCGAGCTGCCGAACGCGCCGAAGACGCCTACTACGCCGCGGTCGTCGCTCTCGATCCCGCGGCCGTCGTTTGGCGGGAGCTCGAGCGCTGGCGCTAGTTCGAGCGGGAGCAGCACCAGCGGTGCGGCGCTGGCTCCGTCACAGTCGAACGTTAGCCTCTCGTCTTCGCGCTCGGGGTGCTCAGCGCGCGCACGCCGGCCACGCCGTCAAGCAGCAAGGCAAGTACAAGCCGATGAGTGCGGCGGGGACGGACGTGCCCGAGCCCGACCCTACGGATCTCATCCGCGCTACACGTACAGCACGCCGAGAGTGGGCTCGGAAACGACTATGTGAAGCGCAAGCATGTTATTCGCGTGCGGCTCGAGGGGAGCAGTTCTGCTGCAGGCGCGGGATGTGGGCGATGTCGTGGACTGGATCGAGGTGCGCATCGTCTTCGTCTTCTCGGATTCGTGTGCCGGGTAGAAGAAAGGCTAACTAAGGTTACTTTATAGGGATTCCATAGCGCGAGTGATATTGCGCTGGATCTCGACGAGCGGATCATGCCCAAGGGGCCGCTCTTCCCCAGGTGGGTTTCTCGGTGCTGTAATTGTGCGATGCTGACTGTTCGGCTTTTTTGCGCAGGCGGAGGAGACGTCGTCGGGCTGAGGCTTCCGGTTCCACTGCTAATGCTCCGCCCGCGAACACGACCACCTGAGTTTTTTCTTTCTTTATGGCATAAACTGGACTAGTCTGCTGCACACACCTACACTCTATGCAATGTCTAGACTCTACAAGCTGAAGTAAATTAAATTAATTAAGTGTTATAAATTTACCATCATTTTCGCACGTGAAGACGACAGGACCATGCGATTCTGAGTTATCGCCTCGAGTCATTCTTGCACAATCTTTCTCTACATCCCGCACCACAGCGCGCCAGAATACCCCAGAGACATACATCGTTTCCTTATTGACCCTTGTAAACGACCCGCACGCCAACCCCTGTGTCCATCCCTTTATCTCGATACCCCACGTCTCCGATACCACTTTACAGCTTTATAAAAGCCCCAGTTAATCGTGCATGGCAGACTCTAACATAGAGATTGACCTCGACTCGGTCATCGACAAGCTCCTAGAAGGTCCGCAGGCGCTGGTCCTATTCCTGTGCAGCGTACCGAGCTGACACCGCACGCAGTGCGTGGAAATCGCCCCGGCAAGCCCGTGCAGCTGCAAGAGTACGAAATCAAGTACCTCTGCACCAAAGCCCGCGAGATCTTCATCAACCAGCCTATCCTGCTCGAGCTCGAGGCGCCGATCAAGATATGTGGTGCGTCGTGTGCGCTCTTTTCGCTGGTGCGGTGACCGAGTGCAATTTGTGTAGGGGACATCCATGGCCAGTACTACGACCTGCTGAGGTTGTTCGAGTACGGAGGCTTCCCCCCTGAAGCAAACTACCTTTTCCTCGGCGACTACGTCGACCGTGGCAAGCAGTCGCTCGAGACGATCTGTCTGCTGCTGGCGTACAAAATCAAGTACCCAGAGAACTTTTTCATCCTGAGGGGAAACCACGAGTGCGCGTGCATCAACCGGATATACGGGTTCTATGATGAATGTGCGTCCTTTTTTTTTTGGTGGGACTTTATTGACGGAGGGTCAGGCAAACGGCGGTACAACATAAAGCTGTGGAAGACGTTCACGGACTGCTTCAACTGCCTCCCCATAGCGGCGATTATCGACGAGAAGATATTCACGATGCACGGCGGGTTGAGTCCGGATCTACAGTCGATGGAGCAGATCCGGCGCGTTATGCGGCCGACGGACGTGCCCGACACCGGTGAGTGGCGGCAGTGCAATTCTGTGAGGGTGTGCTAAACAGCGCTCAGGGCTGCTGTCCGACCTGCTGTGGTCCGACCCCGACAAGGACATCACAGGCTGGTCAGAGAACGACCGCGGGGTGTCGTTTACCTTTGGGCCGGACGTCGTCGCGCGATTCCTACAAAAACACGACATGGACCTTATATGTAGAGGACACCAGGTGCGTTTCCTGGGCACTTTGTCTTGGGACCTCTTCCGACTAATTAATTCCCCACTAGGTCGTCGAGGATGGGTACGAGTTCTTCGCGAAGCGCCACCTGGTGACGCTATTCTCCGCGCCGAACTACTGCGGCGAGTTTGACAACGCCGGGGCGATGATGAGCGTGGACGAGTCACTCTTGTGTTCCTTCCAAGTGGGTGCCGTTCCCTTGAATCGCCCCTTTTCTTACTCACCCGGGAACTGTAGATTTTAAAGCCAGCAGAGAAAAAGCCCAAATACCCGTACAGCGGCAACGGCGCTTCGACGCCGCGCAGGCAGAAGAAGCGTGCCGCCTGAGTGCACGCCCCTTTGTGTTCGAGCGTGTGGGTGCGGTTGTGTTTGCGCTGTGGATAGATCGGACATTGGCGCGCGTGTGTACGATATATTGCTGCTTCATTGTTGTTTTTATTTGGTTTTCTTTATTGGAGGACATGCACTCTGGGCTGTTGGCAGTCTGACATCTATTTAAGCTCTCAGGCTGTACCTTGGTCGATGATTGGACATGTTGTATGATTGCTGTATATATGATAGAAAACTATCCAGGTAGAAATACGAGCCGTCCTGCAAGTTGGTGAGCTACTTTAGTTATATGAAAAGCCTTGTCCCAAAAATGGAAACTCACCGCCGCTTACGTGAGATATTGGCCAAATAGGGTAACTTCAAAATTTTCTCCTTTTAACCTGTCGCCAGCTCTAACCTTGCTCTCTGAGTAGGCGCATGGACTGACGCTGACACCCCGGCCTCTCGAGGACTGTAAGAATGAAAAAGGAAAGAGTTTCTCACGCTGATTCCCTCATGATAATCGATAATCAAAGGCGTCCGTAGCAAAACATGATTCGACCCAGGTTCGAACTGAGGACCGCCTGTGCACACATTACGCAGTGGAATGCGAGAATGTTAGACAGAAGTGATAACCAACTACACCATCGAACCGATGAAGTAGCTGGTTCTATAAGATCTACCTATCTTGGGAGGGAAAGTTAGACTATTTTGGTCAGACAACTCAATATTTTTCTGAACTCAGGATACCCGTGTTGGAGTCGTGAACGCCTGGAGTGCATCCCGTCCCAGGAATATTTAACCCAAATGGTGATCACGTATCTGATCTAAACCGCAGAACGGCGGCTGGCGCGATACTGAAAAGCTGGTACACCGTGACCTATTTTCCTCAATTTTCAACAGGACGCTTTACATTTGTTGCTGGAAAACCTTATAAAGATCATTTTACATCACCTACAGTAACCGACTTTCCTTAATCATAATGAACCTGAACTTTCTGACATGCAGTTTCAGATCAAGTGGAAACTTGAGATCCAATGCTGCTTCGTCCATTTGATGGCCGTGAGTCTGGGGAGACATACGTGAAGTTCCGACCCAGCTTGACCTAGCAGGCGCCTCGCCATCATGGACCAGCTCACCGCCGTCTTTGAGGGGAAATTTCCACCCCAGCGCGACCCGGACCCGCTCCTCCAGTTCCTCCCGCTTCGGCTCGATGGTTTCGAACTCGAGCTCGAGCTCCTGCAATTCCGGGATGCTCCCAACCCACGCAGCCCATCCCTCTGCGGGTGGCTGGATGTGGAGGGGCACGCTATTCTCCCAATTCCACCAATCCGAATGGCGGATCGTGATGACCAGCTTGCGGATCGCGAGCCCTGCGGCCCATTCTTGAAATCTGCTGCGGCGACCTTCGAGCCAAAAGAGCTGTGCGAAAAACCGCACCTGGCGCACTGCCGCACGCTGCTGGGGTGTCATCCTCTGAAAATACTTGTGTGATGACCTGTTGGAAAAGCTTCCCGGCGGCGCGCGATACATTCAAAAGACGTGCTCATTCAGCGCAATGGGTGCGAGGTGTGTTTCCAAATATACGGAACGGCAGGTGAGGAGCAAATTGGTGTCGATCCTGCCCGCAAACTCAAAGCCGGGGCGGTAATAGTATTCATGTTTGCCGAAGGGGCGCGCGAGATCGTCGTACTCCTTCAGAACGTGTCTGAAGACGACGTCTCGTAGTTCCGGGTACAACGTACCAAAAAGAGGAGATTGCTGCTGATTATGGACAGTGGAGGCCGAGATTCTGGTCGACAAAGGCTCGTAAGACAGGGAGGAGGACATGTCTTCCGTTGGGAATCCGGTGGGTTTAAATGGCGGGACCGCCGGGTCAGAGGCATTGAGATTCTGGTCCACAGACTTGGAGGCCCAGAACGGGGAACCTGAGGAGGACATGTAGCTACTCAAGAGCTGTTGGGACCTTGCGAGTATAATCAATCCCCCCCCCCAAAGGAGCGACCGTCAAGAGCCGTGGGAGATGCCCGAGCGGAGTTTAAAGGCTTCGGATAGAACAAAGCCGAGTCCCATCGGCAGCAGCGGCGGGGGCGGCATGTTGAACTTGTAAAGTCAGAGTGAATTTAATGCACCCAACAGCTCAGTAACTTTAAGTACCTGTGCCATATCCTGACAAAACCTACCATAGATGTTTCTCGAGCCAGGACGCGGCAATAGGGTTGTTCACAGTAGCCTTTTTTCCTCCCTTTTTCGCTCCCTTTTTTCTCTCTTTTTTGTATTCCCACCGTTTTTCTCCGGGTTTCTTCAATTTCAACGTGCAAAAAGGGTGTAAATCCAAAAAATCTAGGTCCAACGTGCGAATATTGGATGAAATCAGAAAAAAAAGGAAGCGAAAAAGGGCCGAAAAAAGGCTACTGTGAACACCGCGGTTTTCAGCTCCCTTTTTCGTCCCTTTTTGGCTCCCTTTTTGGCTCCCTTTATCCATTTCATGCAGTCTGGGTGCTCGTATAGTTCCTTAAAGGTCAGATAACACATTAGGCATTCAAAAAGGACTCGGGTGAATTTTTCTGGATTTTATAGGTCACTCGGTGACATTTATCTGCCAAACAAGAAAAAGGGCGGAAAAAAGGGAGCAAAAAGGGCGCAAAAAAGAACGTCAAATAGGCTACTGTGAATAACCCTAATCTTCAGACTGGGAGCACTCTCAGAACTTGACATCCGACTTTTGCGGGAAGTTTGGTTTCGTTCGTTGGTCGTATCAACTCGCATCTATGCATCAGTGCCTGCCAAGTCTTATTGGCACCGGGCTACTTTTGCCGTTGGCTTGCATTCTGCCAGTGCAGGCGCCGAACGCGCTCGCTCGATAGTACTCTGAACTTCAAGTTTGTCGAGCGCTACGCGTGGTCACCTACGACTTGGAAGTGTATCGCGTCTAACCAACCCTGGTTGCCTGATACTAGTTGACTGACAAATCCTTATTCCACCTGTTGCTCCAGCCCATGGCCCGCAATATCTTAGTAAGTTCGAGAGCTCGCTACTAGTCGCTAACCTCTTCCGCTTAAAGATCCCGGGATCCACCGAATATGTGTGAGCCCGCAGATCCAATTTCCAAAAAGTGCGTATGGTGTACAGAAATTTAAAGACAGTATTGTGTGATTCAAGAGTTTGTTGACGTCGAGCACATTGAAAGTAGTAGCTCAGACAACACTTCTATCCGTTTTCTGTGCTCGTTCAACTGTGAGTGTTAAATCCACAGAGTATTGTAGTGCTTACCGCTAGGTCATAAGAGCTGCCAGACCTAAACCCGAGGTCATGTGGCTCAGTTTTGTCAGCCATGGCTCTGAGACTGGTACGGGAATTGAGGCTTCAAGTTGTTCGACTTTGAGTGAATACGTATCCGGAGAATCAATGCATTGATTACCTCGCCAAAAGAGAATTTGAATATACTAGGAATTTCTAGGTTACTTGAAACTTGGCGTGAAATTTTAGCACTCACATCTTGCGTTTACGACAAAGAAGGCAATCCATATATCTGAACAAAATTAGTGGCCGAATAATCTCCATTATGATGCTAGGGGCCGTACAATTTCCTGGCATAGTTACGAACTATTGAAATAGATAAGGCTGGGGGAAAACGAATATGGACAATAAATGTACGCAGCCTAAGGATGCCAGTCCAGCAGCACTGCGCTAAATTCAACCGGCGTCCTATGAACAAAGGGGCCTAAACTTGCCTTGTTATGACCCCGGTTTCTGCGACAAGTTAGGTGAATTCCAGAAATCGCTTCCGAGACGAACCCATTGTCCAAGCTATAAGTTTGTCTACGAGTGCAAGAGTGCTACAGAGAGTCCGATCATCAGTTGGGACAGTAATAGAAAAGCTGGCCAGCCCACCGCTTCTCGGCCGCAGGGCGTTGTTGGCGCAGCCGATAGACCAGTGTCGCGGTAATTATTACATCGTTCGCAGAGGCGACAGACCAGAGAGAATTCAAAAGCCATGACCATCGCGCTTCAAACTCCGGTATCGTCTTCATGCGTAATCCGTAAACAAAGACGGTTATGGAGCCCAGTAGCCGCGAAAAGGACAATATCCAACTCAGGCAGGGTATATAGAGGCTCTTCGAGATACGGTATATCCGGGACGCAAAAAATGACTGGACTGCGTTAATGTTGAGGTGGAGTTCATACACTAGAAAGATAGGCCTACCACATGCACCAACCAGCCCGGAGAACAGCACGGCCGTGGCCAACGATCGCGGTATGAGGACAAGACGCTCGGGATGATCGTAGTCAGAAACCGTTATCTGATACAGGGTGTCGGCGATACAAATAGCATGTGCGAGTTCACAAGACCTGGACAGAAGATTGTCCAAAGACAAAACAAGCCACTCGGACAGTAACATACCATATAAACGCAACCTAAAAGTATCAAGCTCGTCACTTGGATAGGATAGTGGAAATTGTGGAATTTTCTCACGAGGTACTTCAGTCCACGGAAATCGTTGGGAAAGCGGCTGTAGTATATGTAGGCTTGGGTTGTCGTCACTCCAAGAAGGGTGTACGATATGAGTACCCCGAGTTCGTAGGCACCTGCAGAATGCCTTTCAGTAGTGCTGGAAAATTCAAGAACTTACACCGACGTACCGAGGGTGGTATTAGGATCAAATGAAGCCATGTTGGAAACAAGCTGTCGAGTCTCGAGGTATTATATGGTCGCTATACTTACTTCCTGAGCCGCTCAACATCCTCAACAAAATGACGATCATACGCGCCGGAAGTAAAAGCAGAGGACTCTAAAAATGGCTTGCGGTCGAGGGCATTGTTCATGAAGATCCTTACCACGAAGATTATTCATGTTAGTCATTGAAAAATCTGTTCACCGTCTAATTGCCTTCATGGCAGCAACTTATCAGTGCTATTTCAAAACGATATACGATCAAACGGATCCACTCACGCGCTTACCGTTCAGTGCTAGACAGTTGGAGCCTGGAGATCGAGACATCCGGAACAAACCTGACGACTATACCAGTTGAGAATGTAGACACGAGGAACACTTGCGGCATTGTGAGACGGTAGACGCTAAGGAAAGTTGAAGGCGGCAGTACTTAATAAGGATTGTAGAATCAACTTGAAACTGCCAATTGGTAATAATCTGTTCGCCGCACAGTTTGACTGTTCGACACGGTACGAGTAGTCCGCACTGGTCGCGAGATAGTTTTCAACTTGAAGTAACTCCGCAAAGTTGGGAAAAGACCAAGAAAGACTTGGAAGTTGAACAGACCAGTGCGTGATACATTCTAAACGTTTGCAATAAACCCGACGAATGCCCTGTGAGACGAGGTTAAGATCTGGTTCGAAGTCGTCGAAGGTTGCCAATTCTCTCACAACGATGCCGAGCTGCCGAGCTGATAATTAGCTTCCCATCGTTCTATCAAACTGTTCTCGAGTTGCTCAGACCTACCGTATTATTCAAGTTGGACCAACGCCAATCGCGGGGACTACAAGTTTTGAATGAGTCTCTTCTCAATCGACTGTCAGCATGAAGTCGGCTCGAAAGTCTGAGTATAACATACATGGAAAGGAAAAGCCCACGAATAATGACTCGGAGTAGTAGAACGGGTTGAAGAGCACGGCCGTCGAGGCTGTATGCGTAATACGGGCTCTGTCACTGCGCATTGACGGTATCGTGCTCCGCTAAGACTCTCGGACAAGCTCTCGGAGTCGGCTTCTCGTTGCCTTGAGTCCTTTGAGATTCCCGGATTTTGCCTGCGACACTTATGCTTTTTCAGATTGGAGGGTTGGAAATGCCCAACGTACATTCAGTACATTCGGAGAACAGGAGAGTGATTCACAAAGCAATATGGAGACACTGCCAGTAAAAACTGGGTTAATAACGCGTATCATACGGAGAAAATTTTGACGCATAGTGCTGAGCGGCGATTTCCGGAGGCTCGTCGATCCAAGGCGGGGTAGGCGATCTCTGGACGGGGAATCGAGGTAGAGGGCCCCAATTGATACCGCAAAGGCCGCGACGGCGAGGGTCAAAAAACTTTCGGGAAGTTTTATTCGTGCGCTCTCGGCCTTGGAAATCCATGGCCTTTCGCGGCACTGATCGATCGCATTGTGATCGCAAATTCCCAAACGAGCCTCCACTTTGGGTCGACCAGCTCGGTCTTGCTTTATCTTCGGAAAGATCCTGCGCCCGTAGTAATGGTTGAAGCACTACTGGCTGGCCACATGAAACCCTTCGTCGGATCTTGCTCGGAGTCTTTTGTCCCTAGGAAAACCGTTTCCACCTCGAATTCCACCGGTAAAACGCGTTATGCTCATTTCGTGAGTGTCTAGGGCGGGTACAGGTCCGACCTGGTCCGGTTGAGCATCAAAGAGATGAAAGGGACTTCATGATAATCGCCAGCTGGCTTTAAAAGACTGTTCATCAAATGCTTACTAGATGCAGGCCCCGTGAAGCTCCACCAAAGGCTGGTCCGGAAAAAATCAGAAATCTGGTCTCAAAAAGCCACTCTGGGGTGGCACCTGAGACCTCAAAAAGCCACTATCGGACAAGGGTCATGACGTGGACTTCAAATTTTCCGCCCAAAATTCACGCAAAAAATGAGATTTTCGCTTGTCTGGCGCTAGGCACCATTAATACAGCCTACGTACAGGGTTTCTTGATCTTCGGTCTCAATTTTTTCACCTCCTTGGTAGCTATTTCTTTCTTTTTTCTTTTTTTTTGCGCCCGGCCCCTCAAAAAGCCACTTACCAGACAAGGCTCATCGACTTTTTGGTCCCGAAAAGCCACTTTTCGAACAAGAAAATTCCAAATTTTTGGCCTCAAAAAGCCACTTTTTCGGACCAGCCTTTGGTGGAGCTTCACGGGGCCTAAATGCTTACGTTCTTTGTTCAACCCCCCCTCCTCGTCTTTCACCCATCTCCCTTCAACTCCCTCACAAACGGAGGCCGTCTTGGTTATTGGATTTTTAGCGAGCCTTTGGCTGGCTGTAGCATTGAAAGGGAGGCCGTGGATGTGCTAAAAGGGATTGTGGGTGACTGTAGGCGCACGTGGACCCTGGGAGTGTTGGCATTTATTTCTATCCTGCCCTTTCTCGAACAACGCCCTCTATTCCGACTTCATCTTTGTATTTTTTGGGCCAAGTGATTGCGACTCGGAACATTATAAACTCTCTTCTTTCCCCGACCTAATTCCCCCCGCTTCCCCCGCCATCTACGCATCACAATGCCCGTGGTACGTTCATATATCTCTCTGTCACCCGGGCCGTCCTTGTCGTCCGCCTACTAACCTTGGATGTGACCTAGGTACCTCTCACTGCCATTCTTGCCCCGGCCGACTCAGACCAGGAATTTATTGCTCGCGTCGCTGCTCTTCGGTCGCCCGAAGTAACCGCGACCCATTCCGGTCCTGTTCACCTTCCAACTGCCAAGTCGATAGCCGACCATTTCTCGAGCATTATAGCGCAGTGGGTACCCCACCCATTCACTCCTGAAGAGATCCAGGCTGTGCGGCTCGAAGGATTGCGGTACTTGGTCATCGTCCGACAGATCGAAGAAGTACAAAGAGATATATACCCCCGGCCACTTCCCCAGGAGGTTGAAGCACAGCTCAAGTTCGCCCGACAGAGCTATATGCTCAGATACTTCCGCCTCTTCCGAATCAACGACCTCCCAACCAAAATCATCAGTAACATACTTTCCTTTGTCATATGGGACTCGGCGAAGCGTCCGGTGGATGCGCGACTGGGTGTGACATGGACCTGCAGACGGTGGAGGGAGATCGCACTCTCCGATTCTACGCTGTGGAACGTGATTTGGTTCCGGGGCTCAGGTGCCCGGATCGATAGAGCGTGGGCGTGGTTCGAGAGGGCCCGACAGGCTCCGCTCGACGTTCGCATCGACGCTGATCCCGATTCCGACGATGGGTCGGACAACTCTACCGTCCTCGACCTCTCCGATGAGCCCACCATGACGGCTGCAGACATGCGACAAATGCTCCTCCGCCTGTTCACCAAACTTTCCACCATCCGAATGCTCATCATCGTGGTGGATGATTGGAAAAGCGCACTGCTGGTGCTGGATCTCTTGGGAGCATGTGGTCCTTCTACTGGCGTCCCCATGTTGCAACGCTTTGAGCTTCATCGAGGAGCCATGAAAAACGAGGATAGAAAATCCCTTGTGTGGCCAGGCATAACGGCTCAACCATTCCTCGGTGGTGCCGTCGCGCCTTCTCTCGGATATTTGTCGTTGAATGGCGTACCCATCGACTGGTCAAGATCGGTGCTTGAGAACCTCACCACCTTCGATATCAGAGGCCTTCCTGCATCGCATTCCCCCGACGCTGCTCGTTTCCGCGAGATTCTCATGAACTGTCCTCGCCTGCAGAAGCTTTCAATGGACGGCGCCGGCCCCAAATTCGAAGAACAGTCCGCGGAACACATTGCCGCCGTCGAACTTCCTCACCTTCGAACTCTGGTCGTTGCCGATTTCTCTCGTCAATATGCCATGTTCCTTTTCTCCCAATTCTCAGCGCCAAATGTCAACGACCTGACACTCATGAATCTTTGTGGCGACGACTACCTACCCCTGTTCATCCAGCTCACCTCCGCATTCCCCAAAGTCAGACTGCTCACCGCGTATTCAATTCAATTCGAAACCAGTCCGGTCGGGCTGGCCACGATGACGCGGTGGCTGGACTCGATGCCTCTCCTTACCTATCTTAGGGTCGCCAACGTCGCCAACCAATTTTTCGGAATATTCTTCCGTCCCCAAGCAGTCAAAACTCCCGTCGCTCCCCGTCTCCTAGTCGTGGATTGCCAGTCGATCGATCCGACTATTCTCGTGCAATGGGCGACGGACAGGGCTCGGTTCGGGACCCCGCTGCGCAAGATCTATGTTTCGGAGGAGTTGAGCGAACGCTTCGAGGACGAGCAGGTCAAGACGCTGACGAGTAGCCGCGCCACCATCCTGGCCAAGCTTCCCCGAGGGGCTACGACCCCGGAAGAGGAGGCCTTGTCGCTCTAACATGATTCAAGTTTCGGTTCACGGATCCACACTCACTAACATGTAGCCATAGCAAGTAGATAGTTTTTAATTATATGCGGATTTACTCGGATTTAATGTCTCTGGAGAACCTGATGTGGGTTAGAACATTGCGTTTTATTTAAAGTGACCATGTTGTGGGATTGTATACATATTCCACCGATAGTTTGGTTTTGTGCAATACGAAAGCAATACGAGATATTAACTGTAAATATGTATGTACTTGCAGCAAGAGCGTCAGCCGGTCAGCCGAGCGATTTCTTGCGTGTCTTTCCGTTAACCATCGTCGTAGGTAGCGGCGAGGCGTTATTGGAAGAGTTATTTGGTACTACTTTTGAAGGCGTTGGGACTCCATTTGGTTTCGGGTTTGAAGGAAGACGAGAAGATCCCCCGTTTGTGTGACCATTGACCAACCCATTTCGTCCGCGCGTCGCTCCCACAATGATCGGAGCCTTGGCTGAAGTTGCACGTTAGGGAATGAAGGCGAAAAAAAAAGCACGAGCTACATACCCTTCAGCGTGTGTGTCCTGAACAGATCAATCATGGCATCCATTTCTTGTGGATCCACCACGCGTTTGGCCTCCACTCCGGAAACGGTGGCAGTACGCCCCTCACCATCCATATCAACGTCCTCATTTGCCGTGATAGCTGAAGGAACAACGGAAACCTCGGCTGCCCGAGGTTTCAGGAACCCGTTCATCAACGGTTCGAACAGCTTCTCCAACGGTGGCATGAGATATGCCGCCTCATCGAAGACCCCAGCACCTTCTCGTCCCGTCCATGGCCGAGAAAGCGACGCAGGTGCCAACGACTGTGAAGCACTAGCTTGTTCGCCAAAGGCAGATTTGCCGAAAATGTCCTGGAAGAGTGTCCGCCGCTGAGGAGCAGAATGCGTCGCTATCTCGCGCGATACGGAGCCTTCATCCTTCGGTATATGGATATTATCATCCAAAACAACGACTTTCCAGTCGTGGGTGATTCCTACAAGACTGAAGGATGAGGAAGAGACGAGCGGATACCAGGCGACATTTCGGAAACCGGGGGGTACCGACAGCGATCTGGTGGACTGCGCCGAATTGACATTAAAAAGCGCCACTCGAGATTTTGGACGTTCTTCGTTCGAAGAAGAAAGTACAATTGCGAAGGTATCCTCGCGGGGGTGCGAAACGAGGGCACGGATGGGGCCAGAGGTTTTATGATGCCATCGCACTGAGTAAAGGTCAGGTACTAACAGCTTGGAAGGTTAGAGTACACCTACCGCGTTGGTCGACGAGATCCCACAGGACAAGGTCCACTGCCCCAACCACCGCCAAGTAACGACCAGCCTTTCCTATGAAATGGGCTGCATTGACAGTCCCGCACTCGGGCGATGCCAAAGAGTGGCGCAAAGATTGGTTGAAGGGCTGAGAAGCGCGACACGATTTGGGAGTGTAACGGCAAGAAGGGAGGCGTCGGGCGACCACGATACATGGGACGGAGGTTCGTTCTGTAAAGTGAGTGTGGACCGAGTAACCCAGAACTCTAACGAGGAATTTCTTAGACTGGAGATATATATTCAAGAGCGAAAGAAAAACCTTCAGAGGGACCTGATTTATTCTTTGCTGTCCTTATTCGCCACGTTTTAATGTTCCTGTCTCCCCCAGTCGTTACCAGGTACACAGGCTGGCCTTCGGGGGCAGGACTGAAGGCGGCATCGGTGACTTTCTCAAGACCATGGGGACGATCCAAGCGAGTGTTCAATATCCAAAACCCGGCCTTGCGATCCCACCGCCAGATCTTGAGGTACGATTCGCCATGAGCGCTTTCGTCGCCTTCTCGCGTGTCTATGGTGGCCATCCAGTCGCCAGAGGGTGAGATGGTAACTCGCTCAATGCGACACGGATCTATCGGCTTCTCATCCCGTCTGGACACTCTGTTAGACGGGGAAACTTCTAATTCAGAGACGAGAGTTGAGGATATCGGAGAGTAGATTTGGAGGGAGGCCGGATGTGATGAAGGGAGGACGAGAGTGGATGTGAGACTGTGGACCGAAAGCGGAGTAGCCGAATGCTTTGACGTGGACGGCGCATTATAGACAGCTGCTGGATCTAAGCCAGCTCAAAAGACGGTAAATTACCATAGTTTGGGAGAAACACACCTAGTTTTATCCGAGAATAGCTTCGCGATATTTTAAGAGACGCAGCCCCGACAAAGGTATAAGTGGCGTCCGCCAGACCGAGCAGATACTCTTCTTCGCCGCTTGCCACCTTGGACACGGTGATCGTTTTGATCGGGGACCCGATTCGGGGTAAAAATTCCCTTTTCCCAGTGTGCAACTGCCATATGACCAACACGGATTCCTCCCCACCACTGAACAAGTACGCTCCGTTGGAAGTAAACGCGATCGAGGACACCGCGTGGGCATGCCAATGCAGCGATGTCGTCTGCGTTTTCTTCTCCACTCCGACGGGCTTGACGGGTAGTTGGTTGTTGAGATAGTACCATAGGATATTGCCCTTTTCATCACCGGTCGCGAAATAGTCCTCCGAGGGATGGAAGGCGAGACAGGTGAGGCGCTCTGGAGAGACATACTTTGTGAAACCCGATCTCAACGACGCGGTTGAAGCCACATATGCTTTATGCCCGGCTGTGGCTACCAGCCATGCTCCGCCGGGAGAAAAAGCGAGGCCGGTAGGGAATCAGTAGGTGTTATTTCGGAGGATTTTTGTACCGTCGACTGAGACGCGGCATCGGCAGGTTTGAGCGATACCCGCAAGACGATGGCATTATCATCTGCCGTTAAAGAAGTGAGCGGCTAGGTCGAAATGAGGGTGAAAATTTTTCACGCACCAACGACGCCTTTTTTGCCCGGTCGAGAAGCCGTCACGAACACCGAATCCTTAAAGTTTTCGTGAACGCAAATGTGGTGGATGGGCTGGGAAATATCGACGATTTGAAGCAATGTAGCCTCTAAAAAGTTCAACGCCGCGCATGTCAGCGTGTCCAAGGACGCGTCGTAGCTCGGGGGACGCGGGATAGAGAGCGTAAAAACACCCTTCCCGTCGTTACTGCATATATCCGCACGGAACAGCCGACAAGGGAGAAGAAATAGCTGGGGGAAACCTTTTAGAGGTGCTCGATCATACCTGAACGAGGGGTTCGACGCACCTTCCATCCTTTGTAAATATTGGGGAGAGGTCCAATCCCACGATGCCGAACGTCGATCAACTAGTAATCAATTTCACGCGCCCTGTCTCCTATTCCTATCCATCTAGCCATCCATGTCTCTCCCTAAATCTAATCCTGAATCTCACCTCTCCCCCTCCCCCTCCCCCCCAATCCCTAATACATGAATCCACACCGTACGTGCTTCCTCCCCGCGGCGTCTCACCTCGCCTTTCTTCACACTATTATAGCGCAGACATCCAAACCCTCCTCAAACAACACGTCCAGAGGCATGTATGTTTCCAAGTTCTTTCGAGCATTTCAAACTCCTAACTAAACTATCTTTCTATCTAAAGCGAAACCGCGCTCTACCGCAGATTCGTGCTGCTGCGTCCCAATTCCAACGTTGAGGAGGAAGAGGCGGCCAACGTATACGAACTAGTAGACGCGCTCCGCCGGCTGAGCCCACGCGTCAGGTACTTGACGCTTTTCTCCTCTGTCAGTGTTAGATAAATAATAAACGGCGCCTCCAACAGAATCAGCTCCTCCCCCAAACCCAACCGCCACACCGAATCGCACTCGCACTCGCACTCGGAGCTCGTCCTAACGCTAAAATACCTCCCCTCCCCCGCACACGCCCTCGCCGCGCCGAACTTGGTCACCGTGATTGGGGAGGCGTTTAACGCTGCTGCTGCCGGTGCCAGTGCCGGTCCTGTGCGAGAAGGGTCTGGGGTTAAATTTAGTAGCGTCTGTTTTTTGGGTGGGTCAATGGGTGCGTTCAATCTCACTTCACTCGACTTTAATTCCCTTCCCCTCAATAATAACTCTGGACTCTAAAATCTCAACTCTCGGCTCGACGCAGAATTCACCCTCCCAAATTCAAGTTCAAGTCAAAGTTCAAGTCCCAAGCCTGAGCCTGAGTCAAAGCGCACCAAAACCAAAACCAAAACCAAACAACCCGACGCGTCGATATGCAGCTTCAACCGCCACGGTGGGGGTGTCGAAACATCAACGAAACATCGAGCATTGCCGACTATCGTCGTAGAAGTCGGGGGCCCAGAATACACCTACACGCAGCTGAAAGAGGACGCGCGCGCGTGGCTCGAGACCGGGGAGGTCAACCTCGTCATCCTCGTCCTCGTCGACCCGCACCCGCGATCGGTGTTTATCGAACAATGGCAACGGAGTGCACGCCCCAATTCTGAGGAACCAGTGAGAGTCGGTTCGCGACTCCATTTCCCCTCCCCACAACAGCAGCAACAGCAACATGTCCCAGCCCCGAGGATGGACATCCCCTACGCGGCGTTCGACATCCCGGGTCTCACGACTGGGACGCTGAGTGTGCCTATGGAGAGTTGGGCGAGGGTTGTTTGGGGGTATATGTGATATATGACCTGTAGATGTATGACGGATAAAGAGTCATTAAAGTCTGAAAAAGATTCATGTTTGTCATTCTATCTCCGTATATTTGATTTCGAGTTCATCGCCCCTAAAAAAACAAAGCCCGTTTCTGTGGCTTCTGAATCCGTACGCGTGCTTCCCGTGCCTGTGACTATTTCTCTCTATCTTGTCTACCACAATCCGAGTCCCCCCCTTCAAGCTAAGTAGTACCTCGTGTAACATTCCATTGGCAAACTCCAACTCCAAAGTCGAACGGAGAGCGGAGAACAGCCAAAAAAATTCAGCCGCCCTAAATAAATCTGCTAAGCTAGACTAACCAGCGTCAAATCTCGATTCGTAGTGTTTTCTGGCCTTGGCTTGAACCCTGAGGTTCTGCACCAAACTCTGGACTTGGACAGAGCTAGTTGCTCAATGGTGCCAACCACTTTGAACTTTCAATAACCACTGAAATCTTCAAAAACCATCGACCAAGGAGCAGAAAACCAGCAAAACCAGGTTCTCTAACCACGAGTTGCGACAAAACCACAGTTCGCGCATCACGATTCACGAACATGGCGGGTTACTTAACATCACATAATATTCAGCGATAAAATCATAAATTCACTACGTGGTCTTACTGAGCCCACTGGCATCAAACCTTTTTTTTTTTTGGAAAACTCTTATCTCCAGCCCGTGCGTGTTTTACTGAGGTCACTTCCACAACCAGCTGTCACGAGCGAGTACTTTACAATACGCGTACGGGGTTAGTCGGCATGTTCAACCTCCTCGGCATCATGATGTTCATCGGACCGGCACACGCGGCATGTTGACGGCATGTTGAATTTTCAATTTTGAACGCAGAATTAGGGGATGATTATTAGGCACGCACCCAACAGCTCATTAACTTTAAGTACCTGTGCCATGTCCTGACAAAACCTACCATAGATGTATCTCGAGCCAGGACGCGGCAATAGGGTTGTTCACAGTAGCCATTTTTCCTCCCTTTTTCGCTCCCTTTTCTGTATTCCCACCGTCTTTCTCCGGGTTTCTTTCCCCTTTTCAATTTCAACGTGTAAAAAGGGTGTAAATCCAAAAAATCTAGGTCCAACGTGCGATATTGGATGAAATCAGAAAAAACAGGAAGCGAAAAAGGGCCGAAAAAAGGCTATACTGTGAACACCCCGGTTTTCAGCTCCCTTTTTCGTCCCTTTTTGGCTCCCTTTATCCATTTCATGCAGTCTGGGTGCTCGTATGACTCCTTAAAGGTCATATAACACCTTAGGCGTTCAAAAAGGACTCGGGTGAAATTTTCTGGATTTTATAGGTCACTCGGTTATATTTATCTGCCAAACAAGAAAAAGGGCGGAAAACAGGGAGCAAAAAGGGCGCAAAAAAGAACGTCAAAAGACTACTGTGAATAACCTTAATCTTCAGACTGGGGGCACTCTCAGAACTTGACATCCGACTTTTGCGGGAAGTTTGGCTTCGTCGTTGGTCGTATCAACTTGCATCATGCATCTGTACCTGCCAATTCTTATTGGCACCGGGCTACTTTTGCCGTCGGCCTGCATTCTGCCGGTGCAGGCGCCGAACGCGTTCGCTCGATAGTACTCTGGACTTCAAGTTTGTCGAGCGCTACGCGTGGTCGCCTACGACTCGGAGGTGTATCGCGTCTAACCAACCCTGGCTGCCTGATAGTTGACTGACAAATCCTTATTCCACCTGTTGCTCCAGCCCATGGCCCGCAATATAAGTTCGAGAGTCGCTAACCTCTTCCGCTTAAAGATCCCGGGATCCGCCGAATATGTGTGAGCCCGCAGATCCAATTTCCAAGAAGTTCATATGGTGTACATAAATTTAAAGACAGTATTGTGTGATTCAAGAGTTTGTTGATGTCGAGCACGCTGAAAGTAGCTCAGACAACTGTTCTATCCGTTTTCTGTGCTCGTTCAACTGTGAGTGTTAAATCTACAGAGTATTGTAGTGCTTACCGCTGGTTCATAAGAGCTGCCAGACCTAAACCCGAGGACAGGTAGCTCAGTTTTGTCAGCCATGGCTCTGAGACTGGTACGGGAATTGAGGCTTCAAGTTGTTCGACTTTGAGTGAATACGTATCCGGAGAATCAATGCATTGATTACCTCGCCAAAAGAGAATTTGAATATACTAGGAATTTCTAGGTTACTTGAAACTTGGCTTGAAAATTTAGCACTCACATCTTGCGTTTACGACGAAGAAAGCAATCCATATATCTGAACAAAATTAGTGGCTGAATAATCTCCATTATGATGCTACGGGCCGTACAATTTCCTGGCATAGTTACGAACTATTGAAATAGATAAGGCTGGGGGAAAACGGATATGGACAATAAACGTACGCAGCCTAAGGATGCCAGCCCAGCAACACTGCACTAAACTCAACCGGTGTCCTGTAAACAAAGGAGCCTAAACTTGCCTTGTTATGACCCCGGTTTCTGCGACAAGTTAGGTGAATTTCGAGAAATCGCTTCCGAGACGAACCCATTGTCCAGGCTATAAGTTTGTCCACGAGTACAAGAGTGCTACAGAGAGTCCGATCATCAGCTGGGACAGTAATAGAAAAGCTGGCCAGCCCACCGCTTCTCGGCCGCAGGGCGTTGTTGGCGCAGCCGATAGACCAGTGTCGCGGTAATTATTACATCGTTCGCAGAGGCGACAGACCAGAGAGAATTCAAAAGCCATGACCATCGCGCTTCAAACTCCGGTATCGTCTTCATGCGTAATCCGTAAACAAAGACGGTTATGGAGCCCAGTAGCCGTGAAAAGGACAATATCCAACTCAGGCAGGGTATATAGAGGCTCTTCGAGATACGGTATATCCGGGACGCAAAAAATGACTGGACTGCGTTAATGTTGAGATGGAGTTCATACACTAGAAAGATAGGCCTACCACATGCACCAACCAGCCCGGAGAACAGCACGGCCGTGGCCAACGATCGCGGTATGAGGACAAGACGCTCGGGATGATCGTAGTCAGAAACCGTTATCTGATACAGGGTGTCGGCGATACAAATAGCATGTGCGAGTTCACAAGACCTGGACAGAAGATTGTCCAAAGACAAAACAAGCCACTCGGACAGTAACATACCATATAAACGCAACCTAAAAGTATCAAGCTCGTCACTTGGATAGGATAGTGGAAATTGTGGAATTTTCTCACGAGGTACTTCAGTCCACGGAAATCGTTGGGAAAGCGGCTGTAGTATATGTAGGCTTGGGTTGTCGTCACTCCAAGAAGGGTGTACGATACGAGTACCCCGAGTTCGTAGGCACCTGCAGAATGCCTTTCAGTAGTGCTGGAAAATTCAAGAACTTACACCGACGTACCGAGGGTGGTATTAGGATCAAATGAAGCCATGTTGGAAACAAGCTGTCGAGTCTCGAGGTATTATATGGTCGCTATACTTACTTCCTGAGCCGCTCAACATCCTCAACAAAATGACGATCATACGCGCCGGAAGTAAAAGCAGAGGACTCTAATAATGGCTTGCGGTCAAGGGCATTGCTCATGAAGATCCTTACCACGAACTGGATTCCTCGAACCGATCAAATGAAGATTCTTCATGTTAGCCTTTGAAAAAATCTGTTCGCCGTCTACTTGCCTTCACGGCAGCAACTTATCAGTGCTATTTCAAAACGATATACGATCAAACAGATCTACTCACGCACTTACCATTCAGTGCTAGACAGTCGGAGCCTGGAGATGGAGACAGCCGGGACAAACCTGACAACTATGCCAGTTGAGAATATAGACACAAGGAACACTTGCGGTATTGTGAGACGGTAGACGCTAAGTTGAAGGTGGCAGTACTTAATAAGGATTGTAGAATCAACTTGAAACTGCCAATTGGTAGTAATCTGTTCGCCGCCCAGTTTGACTGTTCGACAGTACTAGTAGGATAGGATAGGATTGCTGACGCAAGGTCCCGAATCGGAACGGCCGGATGCCTCCGCACTGGTCACGAGATAGTTTTCAAGTAACTCCACAAAGTTGGGAAAAGATCAAGAAAAGACTTGGAAGTTGAACAGACCAGTGCGTGATACATTCTTAACGTTCGCAATAAACCCGACGAATGCCCTGTGAGACGAGGTCAAGATCTGGTTCGAAGTTGTCGAAGGTTGGTCGAAGGTGCCAAATCTCTCACAACGATGTCGAGCTGCCGAGACGCAGACAATAATTAGCTTCCCTTGCTTCTATCAAACTGTTCTTGAGTTGCTCAGACCTACCGTACTACTCAAGTTGGACCAACGCCAATCGCGGGGATTACAAGTTTTGAATGAGTCTCTTCTCAATCGACTGTCAGCATAAAGTCGGCTCGAAAGTCTGAGTATAACATACATGGAAAGGAAAAGCCCACGAATAATGACTCGGAGTCGTAGAATGGGTTGAAGAGCACGGCCGTCGAGGCTGTATGCGTAATACGGGCTCTGTCACTGCGCAATGACGGTATCGTGCTCCGCTAAGACTCTCGGAGTCTGCTTCTCGTTGCCTTGAGTCCTTTGAGATTCCCGGATTTTGGCTGCGACACTTATGCTTTTTCAGATTGGAGGGTTGAAAATGCCAAACGTACATTCAGCACATTCGGAGAACAGGGGAGTGATTCACAAAGCGATATGGAGACACTGCAAGTAAAAACTGGGTTAATAACGCGTATCATACGGAGAAAATTTTGACGCATAGTGCTGAGCGGCGATTTCCGGAGGCTCATCGATCCAAGGCGGGGTAGGCGATCTCTGGACGGGCAATCGAGGTAGAGGGCCCCAATTGATACCACAAAGGCCGCGACGGCGAGGGTCAAAAAAACTTTCGGGAAGTTTTATTCGTGCGCTCTCGGCCTTGGAAATCGATGGCCTTTCGGGGCATGAAGTGCCGCATCTAGACGAGCTAGGTGAGTAGAGTTGAGGACGGCACATCGACGGTGCTGGAAGAAGGGGTGTCTCGATTACGTCCAATTTGGAGAGATCGAAGGCGTCGAGCCAGTGAGAGGAGGACATCCTGGATCGTATAGTCTCCTCGTCTGTATAGCAGGAAGGTTAGGGCTGGGGTGGCTGATGTATAAAATGCGACTTACCAATCTTGTAGGTAGCTCCACCCGGAGGAGTGAGGCAAAGATATGCAATGCGCGCACAATTTAGCTCGTGGAAAGGGAAAGCATCCTTGTTTTCATCTTGAAAACCGCCCCTATAATGCCGCTATTTCAGCATCAAAGCTGCTTCGTGGAAGAAAGGATTTTCTTCTGTGTTCTCTGCTCGACTGCAGAAAGCCCAGAAAGAATTCCTCAGAGCATGTCCTAGGGTGTGAATCGCAACCACCACCACTAGAAACTGCAAGAGCTGATCCTCGCTATTTCGTGCAAAGGCCGCATTGATTGCATGGTGGATGAGGAAATCCCGCTCGATGATATCGTCCTGAGTGGCGACGTAACGCTCTGGAGAGATGTTCAAGGTGGGGAAACTTGAAGAGGATTGATAAGTCGAAACGGAGTCGGGTTGAACATCTGCCAGTTTGCGGAATATCGCCGCCTCGGAACAAGCCCACTCCGTTCGAGATATCATTTGCGGAAGACCTATGAATCGCTCCGAGTCGAGCGCAACGTCTCCAAAACATGCACATCGCGAACAATGTTCCCTCGCAATGCATGCAATAAATCTTGCATTTGCGAATTTAGGCACGATAGTACCAGCCGCTATAATGTAATCTTGCGTAGATACTGAAGACAGTCCGAGTCGGTCTGAGATTTACGACGAAGACCGTCGGCACAGCCACAAGATTGCTCGGCACGAGGTTCGGAAGTTGCCGAAGCTCCCTGGAGTGCCGAGCTGACAGATTTTCTCGATATCAAAAACGGTTGGAGAGTTGCTTAGATCAGCTCAGCACCGTATTTATTGTTCAAGTTGTGCTAACGCCAATTGCGGGGATCCGTCTATGAGAGACTAGTGGGAACTGCTGGTACATAGCCCCCACTCATCCCACCGCTCACTACCAACTCCAGCGCGAACGATAAACAGATCCTTCGGGTCATACTTAGCCTTTATCGCGCTCAACTTGGCGTAGTTCGGACCAAAGAACGTAGTCTGAAAGTTCGGCTCCGTAACGTCAGCCTCGTTCGAGTATGCTCCAGCATTGGGGCCCGACATTTGCTCCAAAATCGGGAGCTGGGAAGTTTGAAATTGCTTGCGTATGGTGTTGATCTGTGCCAGAGGCATCGAGTCGAGCCAATTGTTCCCGATGATAAGCTAAGAAGGTTTAAATTGATTCACTCGAGGCACGTTCATGGGTAAACTGACATGAGTCTTTGCAGTTCTCCATGCTGGATTCACGGCTGACGAGATGTGTGCATTTGCGGCCACTTGACCTTTCAAAAAAGAAATGTGTCAGGTTCGAGAGAAAAAGTTGATGCAGATATTGAGCAAACCGCCCGCAACAAGATGCCCCAGAATCCTGAGTTAAAAACATGAGATCAACATTGAAAGGACTGGGAATAACACACTCCAGGGCGCCCCCATCCAAGAGTTCTTTGTATACCTTCCCGACTGTCTGGGGCGAGTTGCGATATGTCGTTGCAGGGATGAGCCGAGAGCCGAGAGCGACGTTGAAACCAGCGTTATCGTCAGTCATGTACAGAATATCGTTGATGAGGGCGTAAGTATAACTTGACGATACGAGCGTTATGCCCGGTAGGGCTAGCGCAGCTGTCATGAACGGTACCAGGATCGCCTGAGCTTGGGCGACTGTCTGGTTTATCATATAGTTGGAGAGTGTTAGGAAGGGTGTCGAAGTTGCAGAGCTCCTTGTGAGATAGAAATACTGGCTGCTGCGTGTGGCATCGAAATCGAAAATATGTTTTGCGTGAAGAGTGGCCAGGGACGCCATAGCGGTGTTGCTCGAACCGGAAAGCGTAATCGACGCAAACGTGGCGTTGAATGTCGGGAAAGTGCGGAAGGTCGCGGAGACAATAACACCCCAACTTCCTGCCCCTCCGCCGCGGAGCGCGTAGAAGACTGGAGGTGCGTGTCAGAATTGGAATGAAAAGATGACAAGCGGAAATGAACGGACGGTCGGAGTTGGTACCTGAAGCAACTCGCCGCTTGCAATGACGATGTGGAATTCTGAACAGAATCAGTAAATCCATGGCTTGGTTCTCGAAAAAAAAATGAGCCTACCAAAGACGTTGTCTGCTGCCAGACCAAAGAGCGGTGCAACCGCGGAGTGGCCGGCGCCCTGTAAATACCTACAACAAGCGAGGTACGGTTTTTAATGCTGTACTCTCTGTTTATAAGGGAAGGGTAAATACCCTCCGGCCGCGACTACGGTCGCAGCCGATCCGCCAACGGCAATCTTGCCATTCGCCTTGGCTTGCTGGTACAAATCCTGCGAATGGACACCACTGCCAACGGTCACCGCGGATCCCATGTTTTGGCTCCCGACGAAGAACGCGTCTGTGACAGAGACATTTACGAATTTATTGGTGTGGATCAGGAGGGAGTTCGGTGCAGTTGAACGACCAAGGTAGTCGTGCCCAGACACCTTGACAGCCACGCGGAGGTTGTGGGCGGTCGCGAACTTTACTGCTGCCTGAAAGTGAGTTAGCAAAGACGCAATTGCATTATAGATCATTGTGGTACCTGTATGTCTGCAACTGTCTCTGCTTCGACAGAATAGACGGGAACGTCTCCTTGGCCGCAAGTAGTCCCATTTATAACACAGAGGGACGGAGGGGTGAGATCATAACCCTGCAGAGAGGCTGAGCACGTAGAAAAACCTTAAGAAGACTACTGTGTCATACCTGTTCCCAATTAACCTTCAGACATTTCCGTTAATGCAGTTGAAAGTCTTCTCAGTGATATTGCGCACCTGGTTCATCGCTCCAGGTATAGCGCTTCGAAACAGCGCGCTAGACCACTCCGCATCAGTGCAACCCCCAGGGCGGGTCGAGCAGAATTTGGCCGACGGAACAACCGTTACAAGCCGCCCCGAAACACTGGCATTGAAAGCCCTCCACGCGGCAGCGTCAGGGAATCCCGCGCTTCCGGGAACGTTACGACACGTTTGACGCTTCGACTTTGACTGCGCGGCGGAGCTCTGGTGAGACAACGCGCAGAGGAGGAGCAGGGCGGAAGCTACGAAAGACCACATCGAAAATGAGGGGGTGTTGGAAAACATGAAGATGGAGCCCGCCATTTTATACCACATTCGCTGCCGCGGCGACACGCTGGGGAAGTTGACAAGACCTCTTCAGCGGCGGCCGACAGCGTGATGTTATCTCCCAGGTGGCACATTGGCAGACAGTGCCAGGGGCAATCCACCAAACAAATGTCTAGGGTGGGACGTTCTGCAAGCTGCGCACTGGTTGAATTAGAGCAGCTGAGAGTCCTTTAGAGTCCGATGCCTCCAGTATACGAGGTTACAAGTGTTAGTCTGTCTAGAGAGACTAGATGCTTCCGTTCGTGGTTGCTGTTCGATTTACCTTGGATGGAAGTCGGAATCGCATTTTGTAGCATCCCACGACCTCGAATCTTTCGACAGACAGGTCGCTGCAGATCTTCTGAATAATAGAGTTGAGACACGTTGAGACTCTTGGCAAGTTGACAGCGGGGTTCCATTCAATAAAACGAAAAATGGGGATATTTTATGCAAGATATTTCCAAAGGCCAGCTGCTCAGCGCTCGAGCTCAGCACAGAGCACTTGCGTCGGTTATCTCATCCCGTCCCGAGTACGCACCTGGTCTAGGCAATTTCCGTCCTGGCATAGAATCAGGATGGCGACGTCAGCCTGAGGATGTCATGGGCACTAGACCTACGAGACAGTATTTCCTCTGGGCGTCTTATACCAGCCGGAATGTTTTTTCAACACCATTTGTGTCTTGATGGCCGGATTGATGCCGCTGACAAGGGGGACGTGGGAATTTTGGGTGATCCAGATCGACTCCTTTTGACTTTTGGTGCTTTTCTCCTTTTCTCCATGCAGGACTCAGGGCTCTCGCTCTTTGGTAGATCCTTTCTGTAACGACCAATCCTAATACTAAATTACTTCCAGTGTCTAGTTTTATTTTAGTTATCGGAATTCTGATCATAATTATCGGCGAAAGTTCACAGGCTTCCACGCCTTCAACGGACGACTCTCCATCATGCCCTGGAACATCTGAAGACCCCTCCCCATCCGTCACCCCTTCCTCCGCCGGCAGAAGTAAAGCTCGTCGAAAAAGGAATAACCGTCTCACGCCGCCGCCCCTGTCGTCTTCGAAAGATTTGGCCGATGTCCGGTCCGAAATGAGGGCCCAAAACGACAAGCTGAGGGACGAGCTGAGGACCCAAAACGACAAGCTGACTCAGCTGAGCGACGAGCTGAGGGCTCACGACAATAGTTTGAAGTTTCTGTTCCAAACGACCATGGTTCCGCTCTACACCAGTTTACTGGTAAAGGGCGTTGCCGCCTACATCTTTTGGCGCGGTCCAGGCCGTTACCAAAACGTGGAGTTGTCTGTCAGGCAACTCACGTTTTTAGAGCAGTTTCTGCGGACCACCCCACGCCACGACATTCTCAGGAGGGCCTTGCAGATTGTGCAGGATCATCCTATCCCTCCACACGGAGCCCAACGTTTCGATACGGGGAGTCTCACCCTTCGATACCCGGAAATCCTCAACTGCGCTCCGCTAAGTGGAAACTCTCCGGCTCAGCAGATCATCAGCAGATCTTTTGTACAAACACTGGATAACCAGGTGCGTAATCTTGCGCTCTTAACCCATGGCAGTGATACTAAATTAAATTGAAGTGGCAAGATGTCGTGAACGCTCGGGATCAGACCGCTCACCAGGCATCTGCACGCCAGCTCGCGGATTTTCTTAACATCATTCTCACACATCGCCAAGGGGAAACCTATTGGATTCCCACGGATCAGTTTCTCCTTCTCCAAAAGTATTACCGCGTTCTGTTTGGCTTTAACTACGACACGATCACACAGCAACCTGAGCCCGCCCAGAACCAGACCCTAACGAACTGTGCGTTTATCTGCGTAATATATCAATATTTCGTACTCAAACATTGACTGTAGCGGGGTCGTGGGACACTCTAGTCGGTATTGATGATGAAGAGAAAGCCGACGACGACGACGAGGAGTGGGAGGGGGGATCGTGAGCGTGAGGTGCGGCGTGGGAGGAGACAAGAAGCGGGGGGCGAACGAGGTGAAGAGCGGACGTGAGTTGATTCTGCGCAATATCTCAATATTATGGACTCAAACATTCAACTGTAGCGGGTTCCTGTTAATTGGTATCCACCCAGACGACGTAACGCTCTGGGGAGATGTGAAACACTCAAACATCTTGAAACACGCGCATCGCGAAGAATGTCCCTTCGCATAGATCTTGTATTGGTTGCATATTGAGATGCATGGACCAATTTGGGCACGATACTACCAGCCTTTATAGTGCAATCTGCGTTAGATATCTGGAGTCGTTCAGAGATTCATATCAAGTCCAACCGAGACTAAGTTTACCGAGCAACTTACGATAACTTGCGAAGATCGTCGGTGATCACTCGAAAAGTAACTTTTAATAAACCTAGTTCATATTTTATCGTGCGCCAACTGGCGCCGCATACATACTGTAGTGTACTATAGCTATGCAATGCATCGGTGCGTAACCGACAAGAAGTCCATCGGAGCCTAGATGAGGTATATAAGCGACAAGTAAAGTATTAGATCAGCTACGAGATACTGTTTTGGGTTTTGTATAGTGACGACAAACATGGATGGGACCGACAAACATGTAGGGTGGGGTAGGGGGTACGACGGTGCTCAATCAAGTGGATGGGGAGTGATGGTGGAGATACGAAAACACGATTGATGATGATACACGAGCACCGAAGGAGGCTTCTAGTCGAGCCTCAGATTTATTGTTGTAACATGGCGGCGAAAAGAGCGAGAGACAGCGGGAGCGGGACGGGCGGGAATGAGGTGGGAGGCATCAACAGTCAATCTTCAAAAGGCGTGAACGCGACCCCGTTCGCCCTCAGTAGATCCTGCCCCAGGAGCGCGCGCGTCTTCCAGCGCTCCACCTCGCCCTTGAGAACACCAATCTCATCCTCGAGCGCTTGTTGGTGCTCGAGCTTGCGCTTCCGGCTTTTGCGCGCGGCGATGGTGTTCTGCCGCCGCTTGTACTCGATCATTTCCTCCTCGCTCGCCGTCGGCGACAGCGTGCCGAGCTCTTCATCGTCATCCCCAAAGGCCGCTGAGTGCTGACGCTTCTTCTGCGCGAAGACAGCAGGTACAGCCTTGCGTGACGTGGCCGAGGGCGTGATGTACGTACGCTTTTGCGTCGGTGCCTCGAGCGGAATAAGGGCTTCCGGCTTGAGGTTTTTACGCGTGCCGGTGGCCGTTGCCCGCCGCCGTGTAGCTGCCTCGGGGAGGGCTGCGGAGGTTTTGGGCTTGGAAGGGAAGACGGTGCTCGTCGGATCGATCGAGTCGAGCGCAGGCGTGCTAGGGGAGATGGTGTACAGTTGGGTCGTTGAGGGCAATTTGGGTGCGGCTGGAGTCACCGTCTCGTACGGATAGGCCGACAGCCCACCGAAGAGGTTCATATCGCCATACCCCTCACCGTCATCCATGAGGGGACCAGTCAGCATGTCCGCATCACTCGCCGATGGAAGGACGGGCGTCGTGAGGAAGTCGCTGAACGGGCTGTCGTCTGCGGGGGACGTCGCGAAGTCGTCATAGGGCGTCTCCATCGGCGATGTCAGGTAGGCATCGACATCGAAGGAGCCGTTGTCCTCGAACAGAGGGGACGCTCCACTGTCGTCGAACAGGGGCGATGCGGGGTCAAAGCTGTCGCCGAAACTCCGGAATTCTGGCGAAGCTGTGCACACGGTAAGATCGTTAGCAGGTTGACTGCAGTGAGAGAGAGACGGCGCGTTACCTAGCAGGTCCTGGATAGCCTGCATAGGGTCTGCGCCGGCAAGATCGCCAGGCGTAACGGTGGCCGTGTCCGCGGCCGCGGGTTCGGGATCGGATGGGTTTTGTGACAGCATGGTCAAGTAGTTTTTGCGGATGGAATCAAAATCGAATACAGGGGACGATTGGTTTGGGGCTGGTTGGTGAGAGGGTGACGTGGAACTGGACGAGGGGGAGGAGGGAAGTTCTGGGGGAGACCATAGTGGGCTGCGAGATCTGAGGTGGAAGGGAAAACCGGGGGTGTCCGAGGACGGGTGGTATCGATGTTTATCGGGACATTGTTGGGAGAGGGGAAACTTGAAAGAGAACTTTCAAGAGGGGTCGCTGGAAAGGCATTGAAGCGAGGAGCCGGTGACGGGGGGGTGAAAGAGGCCGAGGAGTTCAGCACTGAGCGAACATCTTGGCGCTTGGTAGAGTAGGTGTTGTAAGATGAGACCGAAATCGCGACGTGCAGAGGAGTTTCAGGTGCGATGGTTGGGGAAGGCTGCAACAGATTATGCGGCCTGTGTCTGGAATCCGAAGTCAGCGGGGATTGATCAAAGTCATCGCGATCGTATTCATCGTTGGCGGTGGAGGACAGCATGGGCGAGGTGTGCCACGGAGAGCTTCCCACAGACGATGATTGCGCAGACGACGATTGCGCCCACGAAATATCTTCGGTGCGATTCATGATTTACTGGAGCTTTACGCTGCCACCAACACGCGGACGTAGCACCAAATCCACGACGAGATAGGAACGGAAAAGTGACTCACAGATGCCTCAGAGCTAGACTGCTGGGCCAGGGGACAACTGGGCAGACTGCGGATCTGCTTCAGCTGTGGTGTTGGTGGTAGAGAAACAAGAGAGTTCGGGTGTCACAAACTGTGACACTTGCATTCTGACTCGACCCGGTCGACGGCACAGCATTTCGTCTTACCAATCGCGGCAGCCACGCGTACCGACGCGTGGACCACGCGTCTAATCAATATAATCTCTGTACCCTTCAATCTGAGGGAGATCCTCAACGCGACCCACCATGATTTCCTCGAGAGCAAATTCTCTAACAGCTCTCGATCGATGGGCCTTCCACCTATCTTTGGACTGATAGAATGAACTGGACACTACTGGACAGATGCAGTCTTTGCCAAAAAAAAATCTTTATAGATGGACCAGGTCTAAGACTCGGAACAATAAGGAACGACTCTATTAGCAAGAATTTCTGGAGTGCCTTTGAATAACCTGTCATCTCACCCGGCCGCGGGTACTACTTATCTCCTCCGCACCTCTCCTTCGGGAAAAAACGGGCAACAGAAACTTCCCTCTCATCGCAAACAGTGGCCATAAGGGCACTTTCTCTCACTGAGACGACAATCCGTCGAACTCTACAGGCTGTGACTGCTTTGGATATTTATAACCGGCGAGTCTAGCCACGTCGGACTTGCGGGCCCAGACCCAAAGATGCCGACGCTTGATGTCTGTCTCCTCACACATCTCTTGGTAATGGTACGTTGCTCCGTCTCTCTGCTATGAACGTCTTCAACCCTAAGATCTTAGATGCCAGCATCCGCGATGCTGCTCTCTGTCTTTCCGACAACCAAAAGGCGGATCTGTTGCTGCACGCGCTAGGGGGCCTTCCACAGGATGGGTTCATCCATTCATCCGAGTTTCGACATTTTTCACTCAATTTTATTTATTATAGGCCCTCCCGCGCCGTATTCGAGAACGCCATCCAGTCGTGTCTGCAGGTCAGCACCCTCTCCCCGCACAACGCCGCAAGAGCACGGATCCTGCGCGCGCGCCGACGCCTGTCGGCGGGTTACCAACGCGGGGCGCAAGAAGGTGCACAATGTCTGCCTTGTCATGGTCGCGATTTTTCACGCGTCGACCGCACAGACCTCCAAGCTGCTTTGATCGCTGAGCCAGACAACCCGGAGGCCAAGGCGCTACTGCATCGCCGCTCCGTGGCCGTCGAGAAGGTGCATCCCGCTTTACGTTCTTAAATCTTCTAAACTGATGATTACTCACAGCTTCTCGCCCCCATCCTCCCAGCGAGCAAAGGCCGTTTCTCCGACGAAATATGGCGCGAGATCGCTCTATGCCTCCCGCGCCGAGACCTCAAAACTCTGCTATTTGTGCCGAATGCGCTTTCCCGCGTTGCGAGCCAGCTCTTGTTCCGGCGGCTCGATCTGCACCTGTCTGTCCCCCCGGACCATGACGAGGCGCAGGCAGCGAATTACGCGCAGCGGAGCGCGGATATCCTCACGCGCATCATCGTCGATCCTTCCTTCGGGAGCTTCGTGCGCACGCTCTGCATCTATTCGTACGCGATTGGAAAGGATGAGTCGATGGCGTTTCAAATTGGTTGGTGTTATCGTTCCTTGGGACAATGTTAGTGCTAAATCTACGTAGGCATGCTAACAAACGCTCTTCCACGATTGGTGAACCTACGGAATGTGTACATCTCCGCCTTGTCCGAGAATACGATACCCTTGCTTCGTGTCCTCCAACTTTCAGCAGTCCGGATCCGCGGGCTCTCGCTTGTGTAAGACCCAATTTCATTTCTGTCAGGATTGCGAATGCTTATACCTTTCTTAAGCTGCCCGGACGCTCCCGTAGATTTATCTCAATTCGAATGTCAGACTCTGCATCACCTTTCGTATTCCACCCGAGAAGGAAACCCTAACGTAGCGAACACCTTCATCGTCCAAAACCGCTCGCTGCGCACCATCTCCCTTCACAACATGTCCTGGATTTTCCCCTCTGATTCCCTCTCGCTGCGCAACCTCACCAGTATCGCTTTCTCGGGACACTTCCCTGCCAACAGCACCGCCTTTGCCGACATCCTCGCGCACGGGCGGCAGCTCGACACGCTCAGCCTGACGTGCACCGTCGAGTGCCTCCCAGCAGCGCAATTCCGCGCACATACCTCCGCCCTCCCCTTCCTCCGGCACTTTGCGCTCACCGTCTGTGGCGCGGCGCGGCGCCCCGGCAGCGGCGACCTCTTCCCCGCTATCGCGGACTTCCTGCGCGCGCGCGCCGAGCTGACTACGCTCGTCCTCGTCGTACGCGAGGAAGCTGACCAGCGCACGGCCGGGTTCGACGCGGCCGTGTGGGGCGTCCTCCCGACCCTCACGCGCCTCCGGGCCCTGACGATCTCGTACCCGCGCGACCTCGCCGCGGGCCTCGCCGCATGGCTCATCCCGCGCAGCGTGCGCGCGCTTACGCTCGACTACAGCGCCGCGCCGCGCGATCCTGTGCCCTTTCTCGACGTGCGTCCTTTTCACTTGCTTACTTTACAGCGGCTGATGTTTGGGGCTATGTATCCAGCAGCTCCGCGCGGGGATCCCGCCCACGCTGCGTTATGTCGGACTACCGGATTTCCCGGCGCGCAGCGCGCGCTCGGCGGTCGAGCACGGGTTCCCGATGGTGCACGCCGTGCAGCTCGCGAACGTGTACTGGCGCGTCGTGCATGGCGCGGATGGGAGTGTCACGGATGTATACCAGTGGCCGCACAAGGGCGAAGGCGCGGCACGCGAGTGGCTCGAGTGGCTAGGGTGCGAGGATGCTGTGCGAAAAGGGGATCTGAGCCAGTTTCCCTACTGAATTGTGGAATAATGTACATATTGAATATAGACAAATTCTCAGAGTTTCGCACCGACTGCGCGCATCCTCTTCTGGAATTCCGCCACCTCCGCCCTGAGCGCCACCGCTTCTTCCTTGAGCATCCTGTGTTCCTTAACTTGCGCATCCGACTCCTTCGTGCCGCGAGCGTACTCTGGTATCTTCATCTCTATGTTGCTGCATTAGGACTGAGAACAGGCTTCGGGCCGAAGCGCAAGTCCATCTCTTCAACATCGCCGACCGCGTCGCAGGGAGAAGGGTTCTGCGATTTCGTCACCATATGGACCTGCGGTAAACCCAACTCCGCGTGTATGATTCGCAGTTCTGCCACCTTTAATCTGAGGGCAGCCACCTCATCCTCCAACCTTTGCGCTTTTCTCGTTTGAGCCGACGGGATTCGCGCGCTGCCAGGGTATTTTCGCGCCGTTTGCGCGTGATTATCATCTCTTCTTCAGACGCCGACGGAGTGGCGGCAGGCATCTCTGCATCCCCCAGTTCTTGTTAATCGGCCCGAAAATAAATGCGGATGGAGTTGCATTGTCGACGAGATTATTGGCTGAGGGAGAGGGAGTACTGTACGGAAGGTACGACATCGAGGTTGATGTACTTGCAGGAAAATAGGCCGCCTTTTAAACAAAAAAATGCTGTATAGCTGTGTAGCTTCGGGAGCGACGCGCCCACAAAGGCAGTGCAAGCTCAGAGCTCGGATCCGATTCAACAATGGGAAAGCTATATAGGGCGGTCCAGTGTGGAAACGAGCGGTCCCGTACTACATACACTGCGGAGATACAAAATGATCGAAGGTAATGACAGATATAAGTAAATAAATCGTACATTCCCCTTTTGGACTCAAGTGAGGTACAGACGATACCTCGATTCTTCGTCTTCTGGCGTTCTCAGATCCGGTGTGTCGATGTGAGACTCGAAATTTGGAGAATTCGTCCAGGTGTTCCCCGCCAAAGAGATTAATTCGCTATCATGCCCGTCACGCACAGACGGAAACAGCAGGTCGTCGTCCTCTCGTAGGGCAGGTGTCGAGAGGAAGTCGCTGAACGGGCTGTCATTGGGGGTGGATGCGAAGTTACTGTACGGTGACCCCAGCGGCGGCGGGTCGAGGTCTGGTGTCCCACGGTTTCCGTCGAAATTCATGACAACACTCCGAGATTTCAGAGAGCCTAGGCCGGTGAGATGAGCTGGAAACGTTTGGGAGAGAAGGAATGGGCTTTGCCTTGGAAGTCGCGGACCAACCCATCGGCAGGGCCCCATACCACAGAGGAATCAGATGGTGTTGCCAACATTCTCAAATAAGCATCGCGCATGGAGCGGAAGTCGTTTGGAGACGATGACCGTGGTCCTTCCAATCGACTGCGGTGCCGTGGGGGTAGTGGTAGCAGATTCTGGGGGATCGTACGGTGACCTTCAACGTGAGTGGGGACGAAAACGCGGCGCATTTCAGGAGGGCGGCCGCCAGACACATGGTGGTTCGCTGTCAGGCACGAAAGAGGGATCCAAGTGCTTTGCAAGCCATTGGGAACAATGTCCTCAGGATTGCAATGGTATTCAGAGGTCGAAGAGAATATCGCCGAAGAATGCCAATCGGTTTCGCGCAAAGATGGCGACAAGTAACCAATGGACGGAGAAGATGAAGAAATGGACATCGAATCAAATGGATGTGCTGTAACAAAAGTATACTTAAATTCTGGAAATATCAACGCATTGACTGGGTCCGCGTACCTCGATTGTTAAGGGACATTGACTCTTGCGGTTGTTCTGGAAAGCATTCTGGGCATACTGAGTGCTCGTCACGTCACCAAGAATGCAGCATTACTCACCTTCTACAAGATCTACAAATCGGGAGGTCAGGGTTGTGTTACAAGTGCAATCCAGATCGCGTACCATCTCCAAAAATTCGACGTTCAATTGCGGTGACGGACGGTAATAGCGGCCATTCTTGCAAAGAACGGCGACATTTGGAGCTGAATGTCTTGTCCCAATCTGTGGCGGATTCCATTGCCTTTGCGGCTCCAATCGCAGGACCAACCAGCCGCAAGGTTATATCCGCCGCCTGAAGGCGTTTCTCTGGGTTTTGTGCCCAACAATCTTGAAGCAATTTCCAAAGATTATTTGGTATATTTTCTGGACGTGACGGGCGAATCCCTCCAATAACCTTGAGGGCAACGGCCATGTCATTTATCAATTCATGGAATGGAGCTCTTCTGGTTAATATCTGTCACGAATGTTATTTCTCATGGGAAGCAGTGAACTGAACAAAACCGGACAAACCTCGTAACAAACGCAGGCAAAAGCGTAGACATCTGAGCCATAATGGTTTTGCATTTTCCCCGATAGCAGCTCAGGCGCTTGGTACCGCGCAGTTCCCCCCTTTATGCTTACGGTCGAATGAGTAAACCGTAGGGTCATCGCATCGACGATGGACGACAGGCCGAAATCGGCGATACAAGCTCTACATGAAGGAGTCACTAGGATGTTCATCTGTAGACCATACATAACATAAGGATGAAGTACCGCAGGAACATCGAAAAGATAACATACGCCTTTGAGATCTCCGTGCACGACATGCTCCCTATGCAGATACTCGAGGCCCATGGCTACATCCAACATCTACGCCACACATGTCAAACACTCGAAAACATTTATGGAGCCATACTCACAAGGGAAACACGATCAGTATCGGGCGGTGCGTTTCCCAGAAACTCCAGAACGTGTCCGTTCGACATCCAAGGCGACACAAGGCAGAGCCTGTAGTCCAAATAATACAGACCGAAGAAGGGAAGCAAATTCGGGTGAGAGAGCTGGCGCCAAATGAGAGCTTCGCGGCCGAATTCCTAAGATTATTAGTATTTTTTATGGAGGGGCAATTTAGGCGACAAGTTACCTGCAGCGCAGCCTTCACGTCGGCATCTCGGAACAATCTCATGATCTTGACAGAGACGCTCTGCCCGTGGACGAACCCTCTCCAGATGTCGCCGAACGCCCCAGCCGCCACTTGCTGCCCCACCCTTTGCAAGCCTGTAAGAGGAAAGCATGTAGGATGGAGACCTGATGCACGCGAAAGCCGTAGTAGAGCTTTGGACAGCCGTGGCCTAGCTGGTGACTCGGGGAATAAGTCCAGGAGCTGACGAACACAACGTTAGACATGTTGACGAAGTTCGGCGTACATACGTCTTGCAGAAGGTCTAGAAGCTGCTGCGCAAGGTCGCCACGACAGGCTAAGAAACCTTTGTAAGCTTCGGAGTCAAGCAAGATCAAGACCAGCTGGTCATGAAGAACATAAGCATCTTGTGAGAGATTTTCGAAAACCTCCTTCGCGATTGTATGGCTGCCATTAAGAAAAACCTAAGGGCAGGATAAATCTAGGAATAATAGACAAATCACTGGGCGCACCCGCATTGACGTATCCTTCAGAATGCCGAACAATATTTGCATGACGGAACGATATCTCGCGATACTTTCTAAATAATCCCATTGCATCCATTGCTGCAACAGGTCTCGAATCTCCACGATTTGCCTAAAAGTCTGGTATATACACATCCGCGATATAACAATGACAGACACACCCTTGTGACAGAGGGCGCGGTAAAGAAATACATAGACCATGAAGTTCTGCTCAATAATGTAGATTAGCAATTATAGTTAGCGACGGACATCATAAAACCGACCTTGGGTATTTTGAGACGGTCCATCCACCACTCTTCGATACAGTTTAGGATAGTCGTTCGAAGGAAACTGCCAGCAGGGATGTCCATCATCGCGACTGGTGTTGGAGAGTAAATATCGGGCTCTCCGGTCAAGGCAAGGTCACTGGATTCTCCGAGACTAAAGTGGGCCATGAAGCAGGAAGATAAAGAAGGAGGTTAGATTCGGATTAGAGTGAAAATCGAGAGCAAGGGGGAAGAAGGATGCCATAGCATTATGTCGATCTATGTAAATAAGATGAGAACGGAGGTTATTCTTGAAAGGCTTTCTCATTGGATGCAATCAAACAGGGAAGTTTGTTGCCATCCGAAAAGCTGTTTGAAAGCGCTCGAGGCTGAGTAAATGTTCATCTTGACGATGGATCCGGAAGGTAACCAACTTGATTCTTGAAGCTTGAAGTCTCAAATTGAAGGTCGATCAAACCGAGTTTGGGATTCGCGAAAAGAAGAACGGTCATTGGATAAGAGTTTCGACGACCGGTTATATGTAGATATAATGAGCATTCAGCCCTGTAGTGGGAGCTGGAGAAGTGGTGTGCAGGAGGTGTAAGGAGGTTGGAGCAAAGAGTGGGACTCGGAAGATCTGCGTTTACACAAGCTCAACCAATCATCGCCGCTTCTCTTTTCTTTGGATAATGAAACTCAGTCTGCAGAAGCATTCCAAGCTCATCTGCTTGTGTTGCTGGTCGTTAATCTATAAGTCTTTCTCCTTCTGCGACAACAACCTCTCCGTCTCTTCCGAAGTTCGTCTCCATGTCTTTCACGCGTCTGCCTCGTCATCGGCAACACGTCTTCCCTTAGATGCCTGAATCCCGTAAAGAATCGGTCTACTTCGCTAAGCAAGCTGAGCGCACGAAGGTAAAACTATCTCTTTCCTTTGTGCCCACTTATCGGATGCCCAGAAATGGTCGAGCACATGAATCTTGTTGCCTCTTCCGACCAGGCCGCCGTGGTCGAGGTCAATGCGGAGAAAGATCTCCTGCTTGACAATCCCATCAATACCTCGATAGGCGAGGACGAGTCCCCTCCCCCTTGCGCCTTCACTTCGATATCGCGGTATCTGATACTACGGCACTTTCAGGTTTGGACCTCGAAATTCACAATTCGGTGAATTGGACTGAGACGTCGTCACAGCAGCTCCTCAGATCACGATACAAGACGTGTTTCGACTTCGTAAAATTGGAGGTGAGCCTCTCTATACTGTCGATGCATGCAGATTGTCTAATGATCGGAGAAGGTGGAATCGGGGACGGTCTAGATATTGCAGGGGAACTGCCTCTCTTATCGATCGACGACGACTCAAAAGATGACCTCCCTGACTTATCTCCCGCTGATTTTGCCAAGAATACAGACTTTCCAATGACATCTGCGATCTTCTTATAAAGCACGGATACGATCCAATAGGCTCTCTCTTGGATGTAAAGGAATCCGAGCTGAAATCCTTGGGCTTCAAGATTGGGCATAATGCGGAACTGAGATGGGCCTTGAAGAAGATGATGCTGGCAAAGTTCGGTACAGTGCCCATTAGGAATGAGGAAGGGAAATATAAACCCATACTCATTGGTTCGCTGCTGACCATTTGGAATATTGAAAATGTTTAATCAATTTTTGCAGGAGGGACAGGAGGTGATGGTGGACCCGGTGGTTATCGAGGCGGCCAGGGTGGGGTTGGTAGGAGCCATCGAATCGGTGGGGCTGGTGGAATCGATATAAAAGACCTGTTTCGATTTACTGGATTTCGAGGTGAGCCTTTCTATACCGGCGATGCATGCAGATTGCCTAATGATCGGCGAAGGTGGCACGCCGGTGCAGGTGGTTCGGGTGGAGTAATTTATGGTACGCCTGCCTTCTTCATGTAAGATTGTTCCATCACATCACGCTTCGTAGAAGGCGTAGGCACCAATGGTATCCCTGGTAGTCACGGCAAGGCAGTGCGGATGTTTATATGGCAGGTATCTTTTTTCGAGGAAATTATGGGTAAACCAACCGTATTGTTCAAGTAGCCTGCACTAACTTTCTCAAGGCGGCATCGGTGGTGCAGGCGGCCCAGGATTGTTGCAAGGCGGACGCGGTGGAGATGGTGAATGCGTCAAATTTCCGACACCTCTATTGTCCATCGACAACGAGAAACGAAGTTGGCTACTACCGACGAAATTACAGGATTTGAATCTCGAACCCGAACTTCATCAACTCCTCGAAGAGCAAGGATTCCATTCAGTTGGGGGCCTTTTCGAGGCATATGATACCGATCTTCTCGATGCGCAGGGTGGCCCCCTCCTCACCGATGTCGAGCCCCTTGAGGGAGACGGTGCCCGCGCTGAGGAAGAGGCCGCGGGTGGCGGCGGCGGTGTGTTTGGCGTTGGCAATGAGGGCGAGGTCGCAGGGAAGGAACTCGCGGGTGAGACCGGGGACTGGGGTGGCCCCCGTCAGCGGTCGCCCTTCAAGGAAGAAAATCTCGCCGTGCTGAGGGAGGCTTTGAAGAAATTTTTGGTAGAAGAGACTATTCCCGCAAGCAGACTTTAGATACTTTTGTGAAGACAATCGTTCACACGTATATAAAAGAAGAGAGCCCAATGTCTATGTCGAGAAATTTACCTCCCTTGTGCAGTGCTTTACGTACCTGAGTCGGGGAGAAACTTGAGCACACATTCTAATGTCCCCTCAGTACCTGTGACAAAGGCTGCTTTCTTACCCAGGCTGTGGGAAGGCGGTCGGAGGTGTTTACTGTACTTATGTTACTTCAACTCGGGCGCCTTTAAATTACTAATGTAATAATAACATTTATTCTATATGTGTCCTCGCCATGTTTTTGCTGGCAGCCTCGGACATCTTTGACTAGACAACCCAACCCTTTCACGGGTCAATCATTGTCCGAGTCTGCCCATCAGGCGCGAAATAGGCGTGCGGCCAGCCTAAGGAAGGAATTTCCGGCGCGGTCCCGTTAAGGAATAGCCGGGGCCCGTACTACGCTACTATGCCCAAATGGTCTGGATTTGCACAATTGATCTGGATTTCTCGTTCAATTTTTCGTCTTTCCCCCCGGATTTTTTTTTGCAGTACACACATGTACTAGTAGACTATGACTATACAAAAGATCTAAGGAATACGGGGAGAGGAAGTTATGGAGAATGAGTTCCCGAACCATCGAAGTTTATGATGTTTTGAAAGATGATCATATACTGGCCCCGAAAAGGGCCTAAGAAATCCGGGAAAATTTGAGATGTATTCTGTGTAGTGCTTGATACGTTCTTCTGCTTCAGAATTTTTTTCCGGGACGAGGGTGCTGCTCTGTGGAGGGAAGGTCTGAAATGTCACAAAATGTCACATCATTTGTCTAGTTGCAATCTGTCACGCTCCCCCGCCAGAACGCAATGCAAACGCAATGCCCCCGTCCCGGCAAAATATTTTTCCGGCGCTCTTTGTTTCCGATATATGGCTGGGATCCTCGCGTTACCCGAATTCTGGCTCGAGATTCAACCACATGCCCACGTCGCAAAGAAACTGTGTGCTAAAATAGTGAGCAAGAGTGGAAGATCTGCGTTTACATAAGCTCAAGCCATTTCAAGTTTCACCGACGTACTGTACTGTAGCATTTTATTCAGTTCGTACCGGCCTGTGACCTGTGACCCAAAAGTACGAAAGTCAGTTTTCGTACTTGGCCTCAGGAGACCGTGACATCCCCCAAATTTCGTACCTTCGTTGAAAAGCGCCAGCAAAATTCTAAATAGCATGTACAAGCGTGGATACTGTAAAAAAGCTTAGAATTGTCTAAACCGCTGAAATCGGAACCCCCTGTGCCGAAAATGGCACGTCGTGGCCAAGAAAACAGGTGCGCGCAACCGGTAAGCCGAAATTTCGATTTTTTGGGCGATTTTCAGCGATTTCGTGACATTCTGGCGGGTTTCGTACTCGACCCCAGTGACCCGTGACACGTACGAAAATTTCGTATTTTTCAAGCCCTGTGACGCGTGACGTACGAACTGAATAAAATGCTACAGTATACGATGAACTTTACAGCTGGTACCGATTTCTTGGGCTATGTGCTATTCCGTTATCCCTGGCATGCGAGGGGAGTGTTGTCACCAACGCTAGAATTTGGGCTTTTGCCTCCAGCCCTGGTATTTCTAGACTCCCAGCTTCCCTCCCTGGGTCGGCCCCTCGTCCTTTGCTGCTCTTTGATTTTTCGTTCGTCTTCGCATTTATGCCCGGGTTCGAACTAGGAGAGTTCGTCTTTCTTCGTCGACCATTTGTGCTCGTCTCTCAGGTCATACTCTCATGACCAGATGTACTCGAGGTTTCTTCGCTCGGGCACTGAACTGAAGATCTTTTCGTAATCCTTTCCGTTGTCGGCCACAACGTCGCCCGCAACGCGGCAATCCGAGTCCGGTCAAGTGAAATGCTTATTTAATTTGAATGTAGCATTCTAAAGGTTTAATGGGTTTGACATCTAACAGGCAATTCCCTGGATATTTGACGCTCCTCCCAGTCTGGATATGCTAGATTTTTATTGCACGTCGTGGGGATAAATACGATTCGTTGCCCACTTCACCGTACTTGTCCGCCGCCGAAAATAACCTCTAATTTTTGCGCTCGTCATCGGTCTCGGCCGGAGAAATCTCCTCCGGTCTATACATGTATACTTTTTCTCCAAAAAATATAAACACCCTTCCACCGATGGGAGGCACCCGGCTATAGATTTTCAGACCTGTTATTTGACCTGTTAAGAATTTTGTGTACCTTAGCAGGCTGATTTTCCCACGGCGGCCCTTTCCGGAATTGTAATTTTTTGTCATCAGACTTATCTGCACCGCCCACCACATCGATTCACCCTTAGCCATCGTGCCCGGTGGTCACAAAGCCCTTCTCTTCCCTTCTACTCCTCCTCCCTCCGCCCAAAAAAACACGTAGGCTTCTTCAAAAAATCAGACCATCCCTGTCTTACCAATCCACGCCCATCTCCGACACCGAACAGCTCTTTTCTCCTCCATTTCAGTCCCTGTAATCTCTGGACGACCAACGTTGGGACGCTTGAACTCTTGACGATTCGTTACGAACCTTGAATACCGGAACTTGGCATGGCGGACGTGGTAGCAGATATCGATTTGGACTCGGTCATTGACCGACTTCTTGAAGGTGAGCTGGCACTTCACTCGTCTCGCCGGAATAGGGTGGCCGTATCGATATGGACGTGGTCTTTCGACGGGCACTTGTTGCGGACGCATGGCGTGGGCCGGCTGTGAAAGACACATTGCCCTCCGACCTTTGACCCCCTGGCACCTCGGAGGAGACCTCCTGCGTACCTACGCTAGCCAGTTACATCGTTTTCAGAAACTCGCTGACAGAATCCTATCCCCCTAGTGCGCGGTAACCGACCCGGCAAACCCGTGCAGTTACAAGAATATGAGATCAAATATCTGTGCACTAAGGCACGGGAGATCTTCATTAACCAGCCCATTTTATTGGAGCTAGAGGCACCAATTAAGATATGCGGTACGCCGCTACTCGCTTTTAACTTGCTTTGTGCTGGCTTGACATGCATTAGGCGACATCCATGGACAATATTACGACCTTTTGCGGCTGTTTGAATACGGCGGCTTCCCACCGGAGGCAAACTACCTCTTCCTGGGCGATTATGTTGACCGGGGGAAACAGTCCCTTGAGACCATATGTCTACTCTTGGCGTACAAGATCAAGTACCCCGAAAACTTCTTCATACTCCGCGGAAACCACGAGTGTGCGAGTATTAACAGAATATACGGCTTCTACGACGAATGTATGTACTCGGTCGTTGGCGATATAGATATGCTGACCCAAATGCAGGTAAACGCCGGTACAACATCAAGCTCTGGAAAACCTTCACCGATTGCTTCAATTGTTTGCCAATCGCTGCCATTATCGACGAGAAGATATTTACCATGCACGGCGGGCTGAGTCCGGACTTACAGTCGATGGAGCAGATACGACGGGTTATGCGGCCGACGGACGTGCCTGACACGGGTAAGCCACCTCCGGGTTGATAGAGTGGATCACGCTGACCAGGAGGACATTGTTAGGGCTACTCTGTGATCTCCTGTGGTCAGATCCGGACAAAGACATTACCGGGTGGTCTGAGAACGACCGAGGAGTTTCATTTACGTTCGGGCCGGACGTGGTGTCGCGGTTCCTACAAAAGCACGATATGGACCTGATTTGTAGGGCGCATCAGGTGCGTGGACGTGCCAGCTATGCATTTGGCCGGAGCTGATGTTCTGTACTTTAGGTCGTCGAAGACGGGTACGAGTTCTTCGCGAAACGGCACTTAGTGACGTTGTTCTCGGCACCTAATTATTGTGGCGAGTTCGATAACGCCGGCGCTATGATGAGTGTCGACGAAACACTACTGTGTTCCTTCCAGGCTAGTTCTATTTTTCTCTCTCACAGGATAGAGTGATGACTTTTATCCCCGCAGATCCTGAAACCTGCGGAAAAGAAAGCAAAATACCCGTACGGTGGTATCAACGTCGGACGGCCTGTAACACCTCCGCGCAAGCAGAAGAAGAAGGATGCGAAGATGGGTTAAATGGAGGATAGTGGATTCCTTTGTGCGGGCGTCGCGGACCATGCCGCGGCGATACACGCACTCCTCCGTCCCGGTGTCCATCGTCCCCACCCACATCTCGCCGCTGCTCCTCGCTCTGGTCATCAGTCGTTTCTATTTCTCCGTCCCTCGTTCAACCTGTTTATATCTTCCGTTTCACCACACTCGTTGCGTTGGTCCTTTGTCGGTGGTGGTGTTTGTTTGTGGTTCTGGTGTCGTAGTGCCCTGCTGCCAGCACCTGGCAAGGAGCACGTGCGAGTCCTTCACTCTGCAGGGGTCGTCGAAGCAGCGCCTCGCGTCATCCTGCTCTACCTCGTCATCCCTAGCCCTCCATCCAAACTCGTGCATATATGCAATGCAATCCTGTACATCTACACGCCTAAAAACTCACTCTTCCGGTCATCGTCATCCATTCCACGACACATACAAATATGTACAGTGTACCACCAGACAGCCGATACCAATCATAACCACTCGTACTGCTACACCCATCCATTCGACCATCCACCTCATCCACGCACACTTATTAATTTTACTGTAACAAGTTGTATTTTCCCTCTCTTATTTTTCCTTCTGGCCTTATTTGTGTTTCCCTTGTTCTTATTTCATCTTCAATCCCGCATATCTTCTAGCTCTCTTTTGCGAGTGGGAGCCGAAATGTTTGCATTTATTATGATCCCATGTCTTCACCATCACTGAACTTCATTCCGCCGCTCATGATCATTGGTCGTCTGCCTGCTGTTTGCGATATACTCTGGTGGACTCTTTCTCTGTTTGAGCCGTTTTCTGGATGAGTTCAATTGGTACCACTTCTGCTTTCACTGTTAGGACATATCTCCTCCAGCTCTCGGTGGCTTAACCCGGCGCCCGCGTCCGACTCGGACAAATATCCAGTGGCATTTTTAAATCGGACCCTGCTTTTCTAAAACCTTCCGCTTCGAGCGGGTGTAGACTCATTCAAACTGGCCAACCCATTCCTTTTCTGGACGTGCCACTCCCATTCGAGCGCGTGTTCCCTGTGCTGGCGCTCGACTGCCCGTGTCCTTTACGGAGGATCGGCCTCTGTTCCACTGGTTCAATAGCTGTCGTATCGAGGCGAATGTAAAGATCATGTCTTGGCTTCCCTATTTCCAGATCTCTGGCAGCCTAGCAAATACAAATCGTGTTCTCTTGGGCAGGACGGGTCGACTTTACTTCCTTCGGCGTGTCAATCCTTCGTATCCTCTTCTCACATCTGCGCAGCGGCTGTGGAGGCATTGTAAGCGATGACTTAGCCAGTACTTTGCTTCCGGGACTGTTTGGTCATCCCCCGCCAGGGCAACTTTGAATGTCACCGTAGCTCAGTCTACATGACACAAGACTTGAATCAATGCCTATGTTTCCCACTTCTAAACTGTCTACTGGACGATGTGCAGCATTGGTCGATGTGTTTTGAATGACACTGTTGGCCAGATCGGCATCGAGTTTATTCTTCAGGGCGCAACTCCAAGTTTCCGACACTTCGAGCGAAAATTCCCTGCCTCCGTTGCCTCGGAACCGAGACACTTACTTCAGAGGCGGACCCGATACCACGCATACGTGACGTGTCCCATGTTCTCTGTCGGAAGACTTTTGAACGTACGTATTTATGCATACCGTACGTTAAGCTTTGAGAAAAAAGGCCGTCCATTCTTGGGACTTATTTATTTATTTTAGGACGAATTAAATTTACACTTTCCTTTTTGAGCTGTGTGGATGAGTGGAGCAGATTGAACGGTGTTGTGTCTCTAGCTCTCTTTCTCCTGCTAAAAGCCCATTGAAGGTTTAAAAGAGCTTATACTTTACTTACGCAATACTTACGTACTCTTTCCTCCTCATCTTCTATATGGCACGCATTATTCTGCAATGATATCTGAATCTGATACTCGAGCACAAATCATTCAAATTGGTGACGTTTCACTATAGAGCTGTATTTTCTTCTGAAACGAGCCTCGAGCGACGAGCTTCGAAGCAGCGGGACCCGGGTTTTTCAGCGCTTCAGCACCCGGCGTCAACCCAGCGTGTTCATGTACGCATCATGGCCTAGCCTTCGCGTCCTATGTCCCACAGATCACCATCCGGTGGCGGCGCTGATCGCTATACATTGGCGGGATTGGCATCTGTTCATGCACATGCGGCAAGATTTCTCTTGTAAGATGTCGTTGACAGACGCATGGATTCAATCACAAGAAGCGAGCCGTCCTTCTTCCTGCGAACAGGCGGGCGACTCCTCCTGAGCGTTTCATGTTCACTGCATGATAGGGTAATCTAGAATAACACCGGGTGAGTAGTATAAAACGTAAACAATGGTCGGCTTGGTGGTGAGTAGCAAATGCAATGCGAATAAAGAAGTGAAGTAAATAAATAGTGGTAAAACGAATAATACTAAGGACTGTTCTCCCGGTCCATCCCGATCCCCATTATATACAAAGAAGGCCTATGGAAAAGAACACCTATCCCATGTGGAAATGTGCGTAAAGAGCGTGGGCGTAGTTTGTAGAGGAATGACGCATCATGGTATTGTGGAGAGGAGAGAGAATGCTAGGACGAGCAGGGCGCCGAGGAGGGTGGGAAGACCGGGAGTCCGGATATGCGGGGACCCGCTCGACGTCGACGTAGTCAGTGTCGCATACGCCGTCCCACAGTCGGCGACGGCAATTTTTGCGGCGCCAACGTACGCCTCCTGCAGAGCCTTCAGCCCTTCAGACTGCGACGAATTTCCCAATGCCCCGTAGTAGAGAGTCATAAGACTCTTGGTGCATGCTGAGCACGACGCGATCGTCTTGTTCGGCATGGTAATGCCAAGGGGGAGAGAGTAGAAGTAGGTGTCCGAGGGATTGGAGTTGCGTACAGCGTCCAAATAGCAGTATGTGTTCGTCGTGGGATCGACGAGACAGCCAGCACTCCGCATCAAGTCGAAGGCATTTAAAGCTGAAAAGAAATTCGGGATTTTGAAGAAATGCGGGCACAGACGAGACTCACCTATTTGTGTGTCCACCGCCATGCTATTACCGTCCTTGAGGTCAATTGCGCACGAAGATGCAAGGTTCGTTGAGAACCAAGCCATATTTTCGGAGCATTGATCATCGCTGAGCGTGGTATTACAGGTACCCCACACGATGTCATTCAATGACTGCAAGTTTTCTTGCGCCTGTGGAACATTGTCAGGCCCGGGCACAAACGGCTAGAGGGCCCACGTACATCGTTGAACGCGTCAGAAGCCTGAAGGAGTAGTGAAAAGGGTCGACACGACCGAAAGGCGGGAGTGTTTGTCATATTTGTAAAGAAATTGAAACATGATAAACTGGAGAAATTTTGGCTCAATCCCGAGTCGAACGGCTGGGGGAACGGTGTCGGTAGGTCCGGGGGCGAGGCAGGAATGGTTGGGACCGTTTGGTCTGATATCGGGATATCAGTTGACGAGGGAGCAGCAGAGGACGCAGATCCTGTTAGGGATGCGGCGAAAACCGTCTGGGACCCTCCCGCTGACCCCGAGTTAAGCTCTGGTGCTACTAGAGGATGTCGCTTGTGCGGTGTCCAATCCGAACCGCGGTCCGCGAGAGTCTCCCAATTTAAAGATGGCTCCAAAAACATATCGAAAGCCGCAGGATGCGTGAGGTAGCGCGTGGACGCGGTGATGAGGACGAGTGCTAGAGGCACCAATATGATTGTCCATTTCGTCCTCCGGCCAATGCGACGTTTTAAGGTCTCGGGAGACATTGGGTGTGTGGCGGAGCCGGGAACGGCATCAGCGACCAAGATGCCATCCTTTACGCTCTTCGGGGGGCGACCCGGCGAGGGCGGGGGCGTAAACATGAAGGAGGGTAGTCCCCGAAAGAGTGGGAGGACAGGAAAGGAATGTGAGGAGAAGAGAACGTGGGGGAAAGAGGTCTCTCTATTCGTGCCATCATCAGGAACAGTGTCTATTCACGGAGATCAGACTTATCACACTCACAGACTAGTACTGTCTGAAACGTCTTCGAATTCTGCCAATGTCCAGAACAGAGGACGTTGGAAGAGTCAGAGTGTCTGCCAGAGCTGGCGAGCCGCTCACACAAGGAAACCTCCTCTCTTTTGGTCACAGCCACCACTGCGTGTCAGGCACGAGAACAAACTTCTTGTGCCACAGTCGGACAGCGTCGGACCTAGCAGCGAATGATTTTTATTTTTATTTTCAAGACTCAATCTACACTTGCTGGGAGGCTAGAGCCACAGTCAACGAATCCATTTTCGTCTACAGTACAGTACACTGTACACATCTACACGTCTATTCGTCTCTGTCAATGCTTCGTAGACGATCAGATAATAGATTCAACTCCGGTCCTTGCCATGGTCCGTTGATTGGACGGCGGAGGCGTGTCTGTTAGTGTCCATAAGTATCGCCTTGCGGAGATGGACAAAGCGAGTTCTGGCAGCTGCAGCGGGGATCAACACGTTAAATGGCATGAGTGCCCTGAAGAACAGATCTGAAGAGATACTGTAAAATGGTAGCGACTCCTGCATTTGCCCTGGTCTTACTTGATCGGCGTTTGGCAAAGTAGAAGCAGGTCCGGTCCGCAGGGTGGTAGAGCGGGACGACATCAAAGGTTTCGGGTGGGCGCTGACGGACGGCGGCTACCCGAAAGATCAGGCGCTGAAACCGAAGTGCTGGCAGACGCTGGTCAGGCTTCAGCCAAGACATTTCAATGGCAGGGCCCGGACTCTATGTAAGAAGGGTCATCGCCAGACATTTGAGCAGCTGGATTCCGGCTCGCAGCGAGTATCCGGGTAAGGATCTGAAGGAGATAGCACGAAAGAACTTTCAAACACAGAGAGAGCCCTAGTCGAAGCCATTCAATAGTCAGAGGATCCAGAGCGTCTCGGGAGAAACTGCACATTTAGTCGTCGTCCCAGTCTTAGAGGTTCGAAGGAACGAAGGAAAATACTGAGGCGACGAGAACACAGTCAGTGCAACCTTCACGCCTAATATGTTGCCTGTGGCGGGCTGAGGGAGCCCAGAGGTGGTGCTTCAAATGCTGGGAGACTCAGAACAGTTCGTTATGTAGAAAGAAACGTTCAAACAAGGGAAGAGGAGGGCAAGTTGGAAATTCCAAATCTGGTAGTTTGATTTGATGGTCGGCATTTCCCGACTCAACTTTGCAGCCAACTTATCGGTCGTCTACCTCAGTCTCCCTAGTTTGTGGCCACAGAGAAGCGTTGTGCTTTCGCACTCGAGGCTTCAGCGCATCTCCACTCCAGTGGCACTCCGGTAGCAGTCAACTTTCTAAGCAGCCTCGCCAACTCAACTGATCCACCGATTTCACCCTCACCGTCGACTCAGCCCACTAAAACCCCGACATCTCTCGGACAATCTCGATTTAACTGGCGATATTTTAAATTTAGTAACTGGCCATATTTAATTGCCCTTGTATACTTCTTCGCGCCTGTCATAGCGCTCGTGCACGCCACACGGCATGCACTGCCCTTTGTGTTGGTGGCTTGGTAAACAGTTCTATATTCCGTACTTTATATGCGTCCCGTGGACTAACATCCATAGCGGCTTCTTCATCTCGCATTCCCTGTTGCCCCGAGTGTGTGAGACAAAAGCCCGTTGACCACATTTTGTTTTAGGTCCTTCACTACGACTTTGGTTGAAGTCAGAGCGTAAACTGAAGCCTTCAAGGATACACCGCATCGGTCCGAGGACAACTTTTGACTTTTGCCTTCTCGTCAGTCTCTTCTTCGACCAGGGAGTTTCGGCGGCTCAAGTGCTCAGCAGGCCAATCTTCTACTTCTCTCTCATCATTGGGTCCGGCAGAATGTCGGCCCTGCTAATTCTTATTTTTAACAGGTTCATTCTTTGGACCAATTTGCCCAAGGATTCCCCATGGTCCTTCATATAAAGTGGTGCGCCATGTTCAGGTGCCTCCCGCTCCAATCACACAAAAATGGGTTCTTTCTGGGTGACCTCACTCTTCGTCGCAATCCGTTTGATTGCGGTTCAAAAGGTGTGGGCTAGTGAAGGTCGATGGGTTGATGCCTGGACCTCCATGCCTCAACTCACAGAGTCAACAAATCTTCCTCCGCCACCATTTGTCAGTTGCATTTTTGTTTCTCTTCCTATCTGAGAGAAAAATAACTTCAAATTAGAACGGATCCGATTCCGTCTTTTTCAACTCAACCATCCGTCAGACCCTTCACATGACGATCGGAGGCGACGAAATTCGAGTTCGCTTTTCCAACGCATTTGGAGTAAATGATCTGCAAATAACCGCCGCCACCGTCGCCCTTCCCGTTGGCGGAGTTTCCGGAGCTAGTGAAATAGTCACAACAACTCTGAAGACCCTCACTTTTAGTGGGAGCCCGAGCTTTATCGTCCCCAACGGTGCTTTGGTTGTGTCCGACCCAATAGCTTTCCCGATTAAATCCCAGTTGACCATTACCGTGACGCTTTACTTGGCACAAGGACAACCAGGCTTTTCTGTAACATCGCACCCTGGCAGTCGAGCGACAACTTGGATTTCATTCGGCAATCTCGTGCAGGCTGAAAATATGACAGGCTCTTCAACAACTAGCCTTGCGCACTGGTAAATTTTTTGTTAGCTCACCGGACTTGATTTTGAATGAAAGAGGATGCAGGTACTTCGTCAGCGCAGTGGAAACGTTCAGCCCTTCCGCCTCTGCGTTCGTCGTTGTCGGCGACAGCATAACAGATGGCCGAGGGAGCGACACCGATAAAAATAATAGGTTTATTACATACCATTCTGACCGAACCTCCATTGATCCTAGGCAGGTGGCCCGACCTTGTCCTTGCGCGCATGCAGAAAAACCCCGCGACCTCCCAGATATCTGTCAACAACCAGGCCGCGGGTGGAAACCGCATTCTTGCTGATGGACTTGGCCCTAACGCTCTGGGCCGAATCGACCGTGATGTTCTTTCGCAATCCGGTGTGAAGTACGCGATGATCTTCGAAGGCGTCAACGACATCGGTGTTGCAGACGCGACAGCTGAGGCGCAGGCTGTTATCGGCGACCGCGTCATCGCAGCGTTCAAGCAAATCGTCACTCGCGTACACGCAGCCGGGATCCCCATCTTCGCCGCCACCATCACACCGTTCTCCGCCCCCGCAAATGAGAGCAGCATTCAACCCTACTCGAGCCCCGTGCGCGAGGTGACTAGGCAGCGGGTGAATGCTTGGATTCGGACGAGCGGGACGTTCGACGCTGTCATCGATTTCGACAAAGTGGTGGCCGACCCTGCCATTCCTTCACAATTGTCCCCGACGTTCAACTCGGGTGACTTTTTGCACCCGAATGTGGCCGGATATACGGCGATGGCTGCAGCATTTCCGTTGGACCTGTTTGAGCGTTTTTCGGAAGGTGTCAGTCGGTATCGGTGACAACACTTGAAAACTGCTTGGATTCAATTCCATGTATTACTACTCGTGGAAACAATCTTTGAAATGATTTTGTCGGTCACCGGAAGAGAATTATACATGAATCGACGGTCGTTCAGACTTCTGGTTCGGAGAAGCGCATAGATCAACTTGGGTCAAGAGCATTTCGTTTCAAATTGAACTTGAAATTTGAGAGTTGCAATCGAAGCGTCCTTGAGGAAGTCTTCCCAGCCGTTGTACATAAATGTACGTCGATAAAGGCAGGGATTTCGAATCAAAAAAAAGTGTAACTATTTTGCTGTGCAGAAATTTCAAAACCAAGTCGTATTTGCTGTATAGTCAGACTGAAATCTGTTGACAAGCATTTCATTTACTGAATCTGATTACCGCCAGGAAGAAGGAACAACACGAGGTATCAATGCACAACCAGTCAGATGTTTATTCAGAAGTCTAAGCAGCATACACGCCATGAATAGTCCAGCGCTAAACCAGAGTCCCGCGCGACGTGAAGCCTCAAGGCCTAGGCCATGGAAGGCGAATCGTTCAACGGCCCACGAAGTGGATACGAATCCTTTGCAGCGCGGAAACAGCAATGCGGAAGTGATGCATGTGTGCATTTTACTGTATCAATATCGTCACCGCCATTGCGAGGCACGCAAGCGACACGTATGGTGACAGTCGTTCACCTGGGACAACATATAGTTGAAAGATACCCTTCTGCACAGAATCCCAGCACATACCAATGCGCGCGGACATGAAGAAGACGCCAAGGAACCTAAAGATCGCGCTTCAGTCGGGAAACCAATTGAGGACAAAATTCAAGTTATAAGCACCCAGTTTTATTTCTGTCGACCAGGCTTGGGAAGAGTGCACGCACGTAGGTGCAGGTGCATATGAGCAGAAGAATCACGAGCAAAAGAGACTGGAAGTTGAAGAGGGCGGACTATAGAAGGCTGTTGAGGTCAAAGTCTCGCTTCGCGTACTAACGAGGGTACCATGTGTGGAATCGAGCCGGACACAAGTCTAGAGTCGGAGGACTACGTGTGGATCTTCAAATTGGACGCGGTAGGCACGCGTATGCACACGGCGTTAAAAGCAGAGAGCACAGTGCTGCACACGTCGGCGTAGACGGAAATTCAGCTTTGATCGACTGTCACGTGTCAATGACGCCACACAGCACCAAAGTTGACAAAACATCGACGTTCCGAATTCGATTCTCATTCAGGCGCTTCAGTGTTATCTTTCGACAAGTCGTGGCTTTCCGCAAAATTACACGTAGCAACTAGCACCTTTACTCGCACCATAAGCTCCCGAGTCTCCCACCAGTTCGGCAGCTTTTGATCCAACTCTGCGACAGAGGACGTGCCCGAACTATGTCCGACTTCTCAGCTCTTCTGGACTTCCAGCCTCCAGGACTTGGTTCGGAAGGCTGATACAGCCCAACAAGAAAAGCTTTTACCCCTCGCTTGTAGCAATTTCTGGAAAATTTCGCCTGTCAATTCGGAAAATCCCGGCTGGTTGAAATGGTCCAGATTGGATAGTCTTGTTCCCTTCAAGCAAAGAACGACTGAGACTTGTATTTTTTCCGTATCGCGCATCCTTTGCCGCTTTGCCTCAGCCAGGTCTTCTTGAGTCTTCTTGTGGGAACAAGAGATAATGTCGTGGGAGGTTTTCATGTTGAGCGACGCAACGCTAACGTCGAAACCATAGGAACTTAGGGTTGCGTCAGACAAACCGTCAGTGCGGTGTCAACACACGCGGACAAACCCGAGTCCTGTTCATCGTAAGTAGAGTTGACTTGAATTGTTGACTTGTTGCATAAAGTTCCGGGAGTGGCCGCCGTCGCTTACCGGGGTCAAAGAAGTAAACCGTGAACTCCATCAGGCCTAGGCTCGATCGCAATCATTAATTGAATCAGAACGCCTTTAGAAAGATCCAGGGCAAGGAAATGTTTAAAAGTAGAAAGCCTTTTACCTTCTCAAAGTTTGAACCTTCCGCTAATGGACGACCCACAGTGGTGTCTCGATGAATGCCCGACCTGCGCTACTGTGGTGGTGAGTGTAAACTATGCCAGCCTCGGCACCCGCTTGACGCGTTTTCCTAGCATGGGCAATCCATATATTGCTCCTCAAAATGCGAACCTGAAGTAGAGCAGGATCCTGAACTCGAGCACGACGATGTCCCATGGAGCCAGTGCAACTCCACCCGCGTATCGGCGTGGGCACTCGACTGTTACAAGTCTACCATCGCGCCTGCCAGTTCACCCGCTATATTTCCCTCACCCTCTCGACAAAAACTTCATCTTCGGAAAAAGCATCCCACGTCTTGGGTCACTTCTGCCACATCCTTGGACTCTCGTCCCTATATGTCTTTGTCGATTTCGACCGACACAGCCGTCGAATCCCTCGTCACCAGCTCAACGGTGCCACCATCCCCGATCTCTCGCTGGTCAGCCCGTTCATGGGCATGTCCTTCAGCTGGACCGCCCACACCTCCCCTTCTTACAAAGTCAAATGTCTACCTCACCTCCTACCCCACGGCGCCCCAACCTGCGACCCCAGCGTCGAAGGAGACCTCTGACTGGCCCATGTCCCCGTCGGAAGCGTGTATCCCCACCACGGTGGCGAAGGCTGAACGCGGTCGCCCCTGTTGTCCCATGCTAAAACAGCGTCGACGGGACGACCGCACAACCTAGATCGCACGACGACAGACGACAGACGCCAGACGACGATCCAACATCTCCTTGCATTATAGACCTCATCTCCCCAAGCAAAGCGACCATCCTTGTAATAACCCCTGCACGCTATAGTAGACGCATCCAGTATCTTGTATGTACCATAGCACCCTCTCAACGCGATTGCACCATATCTCGGTCCTGTAATTTCTGAGCCTTTTTTTAGTGCACTTCCCGATTTAAGTTAACTCGTCCAATCAACACCGCGCGCAGATCTTGATGCGTTGATTGCGAAGTGTTTTTTGCTTCCATCGTCTTCAGTCGTCTTCACACGCATTCCTACATTTTGGTCCCGTTAAGGTTTAATTCAGATTTGGCGGAAACGCCGGAAAGGATATCTCCACACGTCCTCCACATGTTACGATACTTAGGTTTTTTCCATAGTTTTTGTAAAGAAAATTTCAAAAATGTCCGTTGTGAGCTCCAAAGGTCTTCCCACTGTGTCGTTCCTAACTTCCTATATCCCCGAATGCGCATCCCAGTCGAATCCCAGGTCCCAGAAAGTCCCGAGATTAACGCTATTGCTTGGATCGGTAGGTTTCGGTACCGCAGGACCTCGCGTCTGGTGCAAACGCCCGTCTCCTCCGACAGCTCGCAGAACTTTTATCTTAGTCCCATTCCGGATCGTCATAAATCGTCATCCTTCTTTTGTCAAGGTCGGCCCGATATTTTTTCGGAGTGTCTTATCTTATCCATTTCTCGTAAATAAACCGTAGGGTGCGCAGGGGTGCGCTCAGTGTGCGGCGGAAGCAATATTTTTATGCCCAGCTGTCAATGCATTCTGCCAAGAGCGTATGCCAAGTCGACTTGGATTATTTTGAATTCGCCCAGCCTTGCATCTCCTTGCATTTATGCCTGCCTTCGAAATTCGAAAACAAGTCGCTGTCAGTTTATTTGTATAGCTGGCGTTCGACACTTTTCGGACGCAATTGCAAGATTTTATCGCGAGTCTTATCCTTATCCATTTCTCGGCACAGCGGGGCGGGAGAGCGGGAATCTGGAGATTTCATGGCCACTGGGTGAGTCTGTCTGTCTGCCGAGTCGACTTGAGCATTTAGATAAATCGGCGAAGCCCGGTCCAGACGTATTTCTGCCCCTTATGCCTAGACATTTATAGTCGGCGACGCGTCGTGCCTTTCGCCAAGACACAGGGCGAGTTAAATTTTCATTCCTGCGTATCCAGACTCAGGGTGGAGAGACAGGCCTGTCAGTGGTCTATGTTTTGCCTTGAAGAGGAGACTTCTGAACAACTTCAAGCCAACTTCCTGTTCCGAAATGCTGCCTAACTTCATACGATTTTGCAAAGATTTTGCGGGCTTCTGATCAAAAATTGGTCCAAGCAATGTGACCCTGACTTCGCTACTTGGCTGCTGTTACAGAAAGTCGGCTAACACGAGCCTCGAGCGGGCCAAGAGGTCGAGCTGACGAGCCGCGAGCGCAAGATATCCGCTGCCAAGTACCCATTACATTTCGATCTCGATATTAATCTATACATGGTTAATCATAGGCGGAAACGGGATGCTACCATTCGTGCTCCCCGCGGTGCCATACACCAACGCGCCCACGTGCGGCATCAGGTTGTAGCGCAGCGTGTATGTAGCAGATGAGTCCCTGCAGACGCGACGCGGTGAGCGCGAAAGTAAAAGAGGGGGAGGAAGAAAAGACTTGCCGGAAACCTGTGACGTCCTTGAAGGTGTACTTCTGCCGACCATCGAAGTGGATTTTTGCGTCCTCCTTGCGCCGCACGATGCGGTCCCAGATGACGACGGCGTTTTGGACCTGTGTCAGTTAGTGGGATGTACAATAAGAACAGTGAAAGGAGCACATACCCCTTTGGCGTTCTTGTACTCGGCGTCGAGATACAGGAAGAGTTGTTTTGTGTTCCAGTTGAAAAGAGGAGATAGGTCTATGGGTCGACGGGTTAGAAATGGGGTTCCGTACAAAATCATGATAATGTAAATGCTAGGATAGAAATGTACAAGGGACCACAAAAGAATTGGCAAGTACACCAATAATATACCCCAACTTCGTAAAAGTTAAAGCGACTCACCGGCGTCGATTTGAAAGTTGACCGTCGCATGTTCATACTTGTACTGTCTTCCCTTACCGTGCGCACTGTAAGCCGTCATTAGCAGGCGAAGTCATGCGAATTGAGGCGAAGAAAATGACGGATGCGAATGCATTGAACCCTAGAGCAAAGAACACGACTCAAATAAATCAGAAATGTTGCTCACACTTTCACCCCGTTCACAACAACAGATCCACCCTCGAGCGGGGCTTCGAAGAATTGAAGCATCATAGACGAGAGCGCAATGGCGGCGAGAAGGCCCATTACGCATGACGAAAGAAGGGCAGAGGTATTATTGATTCTTGAATAAAGAGTATGCATGATGAAAAGCAGAAGAGAGGAAGATTTTAAGCAGAGACACGTCGCCGATTTGGTTGTCTTGAATTGGACGTGTTTTGTTTGGCTAGCGCTTTCAATTATAACGCACATTTCCTCCGACCACCATCGTTTGTTTTCCAAGATCCATGCAACCTTCATCAGGCCTCAAGCCTTCATGCTTCAGGAATCACCTGTTTCACTCTGAATATCCCTCGACAAAAATCAACTACGTTTTTTTCTTGCTAGCATGAGAACGAACTTTAAGGAACCATGAGGTGTCTGATTGAACTCTGGAGCGGATTTATCGTAGAATATATAGAGCCTTTTTTAGTTGAAACGATGTAGCCTTCAGCGAATTGTTCGAGTGAAAATCCTCAGTGATAATCCTCCGCAGTATAATTACATGCCGAAAGGTTGGTGGTCACGAGCGCCAGCGCCGGCTTGCTTTGTACCTTCACCATGTCTTCTTCGCCCATAACACAAGTCTCGCAACATGCACCTCCGGCTCATTCCAATCTCCAGCCGCAGCTGCTCACCCGTCTCTTCCTTGATCTTCGCGGCAGGCGTTTTGAGGTGGACAGGGAGACGATCATGAATCTCCCAGAGTCTGTTCTTCTCTGTCTCTTCCCCAATGGCCTGGTGCTCAGCCGCCAGAGCGTGGCGCTCTCGGATGGCGGAGACGACGAGGATGAAGAGGTCTACGGCGTCGATGTCAGTTGTCAATCCACTTAATGTTCGGTTCCCCACTGATTGTCGTTTCTTTATCCTCAGTTTGACCCCGACTGTTTCCAATACGTGCTGACTTTCTTCCGCACGGCCTCGGAAGCGTTCTACGGGACCGCTACCACCCCGGGACTTTTTACATTTCAGCAACACCTGCTTGATGCCCCGTCCTCGCCGTCTGGTTCACCCTCAAACAGCGCGGACTTCAACCCCACACCCGCACAAAATCCGTTGCTGTCCAAACAGGCGATCATCGTGCTGCGCGAGGAGCTCGAGTACTTCACCATCCCGCCCAAGAGTGGAGATGCAGTGACAGACGCAAACGGACTTGCGAACGAGAGTCTGCTTGCTGTCAAGCGGGACGGCGGCGAGTACCTCATGGAGAAGCGCAACATCTTCACTGCTCTCCAGCGGAACGTTAACAAGGAGAACAACGTTGCGGAGCAGCATCTGATCGACATGCTTTGCATGAGGTGTGTACCCGTCCCCGATGCGTCCACTTTATTGCTCATTTCATGCACAAAGTGGCTTCGACCGCGATGATGAGTGGGGTTTCCGTGCACTCGAGCCTTCACGGTCATGCATCTCCTCTATCGCGCTCGTCCTCCTCAAAACGGGCATCAACCACACTCCCGGCAACACCAAGCCGGTTGAAGTCGACTACGCTCAGATGGCCACGGCGCAAAAGCTGTTGCTGTTCTGGAGGAAGCCCGCTGTATGTCCCTCTGTCCCGCTTTGAACTTCTATCATTCATACCTTATGCCAGAGAAAATGCTGGTGGGACGGAATTGAAGTAGACCTTCCTGAAAAGGATGGCCGGCCTGCCAGGACGTTCAAGCTCTGGGCCCGGCGTGTCTGGACGCTAGAGCTTAGTTTGGTGTGTAGTTTCCTATTCCACTTTTTTTCACCTTCCTAACGCGTTTATGCAGGTTTAATCCACAACGGCGCAGGCGTCGTTCCTTGCCATACATCATAGTGCTCTGTTATTCTTCATGGAAATGGATACCTTCACATCCGCGCGAGTATTCGTAGACTCAATCTAATACCCTTCCCCAATACGATGACTTCTTGCGGTTCACATGCGAGGTCTGCGTAAAAACACAGCGAACCGAATACAAATACATCAATTAAGAGATGGAAGTAATGCAGCGTTAATATCCCATGTCCAATCTGGGCAAACCGCTTCTTTGTCCGTCGGAGCACGCATCACCGACGGAGGTTCCGCCGTACTGTATGTACTATATCTGGTAAGTAACACCTTACATGTCGCGCAAAACTCTCCGCCTCTCGCATTATCTGTTACACAATGCAGACCTCCACAGTGACACCACTTGTGAATGCTGTTCGTCGCGGTCAGCGTCAAGTCGTGTCGTTATTGGTATCTGGTGAGCTCTTGATTGTTCTCCTGCAAGTCCTTCCAAAACTGGTCGTCGAGCGCGATCGTGTTATTCAGGAACAGGCTAAAGTCGAGCTCGGGGGGAGGAGCGGCGAGCGGTGAACTGCCGTAGTAGCTCTGTGCGTACGAGCTGCCATCGGAAGAAGACGGCGTCGAGTACGCAGATGGAGGTGCCGCAGGCCGATCCATGGTTTCTCGACTCTCCCATTTCGCAATCATGCCGCTTATGAGCAGCGCGCATTTCTGCGCCGCGTGTCCCGGCCCACGCGACGCGCGATTCAAGTGAGTGGCGGTCTTCGCGAGGAGGAGGTCGCTTCCGCCTAACAAGGCCCCTCCAGGCATCCGGTGCATCAGGAACTTCACGCCCACGACGTAGCCCGCAGCGAGCGCGACCATGTGGAAGAAGACATCCGGTGCAGTGCCCAGGAGGTTGATGTCGGCCTCGACGGTATAAACAAGGATCGCCTCGCTAGTTTGTATCATGTCCCGACCCCACTCTGGCACGACGGTGACCCCGTGCGGGCGGAAGTGGTGGTGCCATGTCTCGCCGAGGGGGATGTGGCCCACCGCCACTCTGGCCTCCCAGAAGGCATGATACAATACGAGCAGGCGGCATATCCCGTCATAGATGTGTAAAACGTGGAAGTAAAATGGTTCGTGGTCCAGGATCACTATTAAAGCATTAATTCACTACGCACGGTTTATAGCTTTTAGGCACGAACCGGGAAGAGGTAGCAAAAATCTTCGACCCCGCTTGAGGGTTTCAAGAATACTGAGGGAGGTTAGCAAGGTGTTTCATTTCGCTGGTCGCATACTCACGCTGTGATTTTATCGTACCAGTCGTCGATTTCCGAGGATACTTTTATGCAAAGCGCGACACCATCTTCAGCAATGGCAGCTTGCATGGCGACAAGGCCTAAGCGCAGGTTTCGATAATCAGTCAAGCCCACGAACGACTCGGGAAACTGGATCAAATTTTTGTCTTCCTCTGAGCGGCGTGACAACGGTACTCGACCAGTTCCTAGACACAACCTGACAAGAAAAATCAGAAACGAGACAGACCCAGCTGTTGAGCTCACATCGACTCGGCATTGGTAAGGGACACCCACTAGAAACTCTATAAGCACTCAAGACAAAGGCCAAAGAATCAAATACTAAGCGGGCGTGCTCCAGCATTTGGTCGAGAGCTATGGCATCCTCCTCGGAAATGTAGCCTCCATGCATCTGCGTCGACTTTTGTAGAGCCTCTGCCTTGGTCGACGCCTGATGCAAGTGGAGGTTCATGGCCATGCTGACCGCGGACGCGAGCAGAACACGCCCATCACGTCCCTCATTTTCGGGCGGCCCTCCTATCGGTTCCCACAGAGACAATATGAGGAGGGCCTGGATCGCCTCTATAGATTCTGAGATCCGCGGATTGAACACCATTCTAATGACTAAATCCTCCGTTAAACCCTGGAGCTGCGCCTTGACATTCGGCTGGTTAACGGTGGAGCTAGGCTCCAAATAGCGCGAGGCTATTGTACAACAGATCGTGTCCAGGAAAGAGCTGTTCAAATGTCGCATAAGCCTGAAGTTAAGCCAGGGAGTGTATTTATGGTCGAATCTAAACACAATGTCAGCGAATGAACGATACGACAGCGACACGACTTACATTTCGAGCAAGTTGCGAATTTGTTCTGGGGTAATAATATTCGCCAAGGAGGTTTCACGGGGAGAGGTTGAGACTGTCGGAGTATCAGGATCGGAATTGACGGGTGGAAGTCTAGCCAAGTTCTGTATTGCAAGTATGGGCGCCGACCAATCAATAGGTTCGTTGCTAGCAAACTCCCAGAGACGGTCGGTTGAAGGCATTTTGGACTGGAATGTAACATTCGGTCTTGGTCGATAAGGGTGCACTGGAGTATTCTGGCTATTGATGGAATTGGCGGGTGGGGAAGCAAATTCCGGAACTGGCGCTGCGACCAGTGTTTCCTCGTAAGAGCAGTGAATGCCAATAACCTGGCAGCGATGACACTGTACTGGGCTTGTAGTGGTATCTTTTTGGTCAAGTGTTCATTTAGATTCTAGGCGATAATAATGAACAAACCAAGTAGCTCGCAGCGAGTTTTATTTTTCCGACAAGAAGTGCACGCCTGTATGCTCTTGGATTTTTTCATCGACGTCGAGGCGATGATTTGAGTTGCTTGTTGTCGTGAACGCTTCATGGTGGACACTCAGAGTTTACTGCGCTCGCGTATATTCCAAATTTAGACCACCTTGTGTCATCCCCAACGACCGATCGTTCGGCATGTATGATGGTGACATAACTTTGTACTACTCAATCGCGATTTGCAACGTTAAGTTTTGCAAGGCACTGAAATTTTCAAGTTTGCGAGCTCGAAATATCGAACTTACAATGAAGGACCAGTCATCCACGTAGAATAAAAACTGACGCGTAAAGCGACGAGAGAAAGAGCGGAAAGACACTGACGTTTGGTCTCCTATTTCAATCCCATAGGTTTCCAAATTGGGATCTCATCTGATTCTCATGAGAAACAGCTACACATCACGGAAAGAACGGACCAGTGTGAGACAAATTGGGTTGAAAAAGTGAAATTCAGAAGGCCACCTGTCGGACTTGTAGGTCAGGAAACTTAAGCGAATCCACATCGTTTCCTGCTCTTAAAAATATCTGAAACAGAGCAATTGCATAAGACACTGGGAGGAGTCTGCGACAAAGCGTATACGTATGTACAGAACCCGAAAGCATTACATATTTTAGTATTTTTTATACAGAGGTTTCCTATTCTTCATCATTCCCATCCTCATCGCTGTCGTACTGATTGAAGCCGAGATCCTTGACGCTCGAAACGGCGACGAGAAGGGGGTGGTTCGTGTCAAAGACCGTGAGCATCTTCGCCATGTCCTCAAGCGCGAAATCCTCGATCTCCTCTAAAAGTGCCATATCCTCCCTATCCTCCTCAAGATCTGAAGCAGGTCGTGCTTTGCGGGCCCGACGCTTATCCGCAAGGCCCTGCAGTTGTCGTTTCGTGGCCTCCATTATGCCGTTTTGGAATTCGGGCGACAGCGCGCTTGTGCCGCCGATAATACGTAACGAGTCGTTGAAGCATTTGTAGAGTGAACTAAGGAAGGACGCATCGTGCTCCGTGCTTATCCCATTGATTATTTGAAGGAACGTGGCAGTGACCATCTGGTTCGTGAGGGTCCCACTGTTCTTGCCGCTTGCTAGCAGCATCGGTATAAGCCTATTGGAATGGAACATTAGTGGCACAGTGTAACCAATTAAAAGCAATTTCACATGGCGCATGCCTCCCGCACCCCGTCGTGGAAGTAAAATCGCAGCGAAGGAAGCGTCACTTCAAAGCTCTGCGATAGATACGGTGCAAATCGAGGTCCGAGAGTCGAGCAGTAAATGACTAGTGTCTCGAATGCTTGACATTTTTCCTCGATTGCCGATGTTCTGATTCCAAGCGTTTGTCCGTCCATATTGACTGTTTCCCAGCCATCCCTCTCTTCTACTTTGTCCTCTTCTTCGTCTACTCGCATAAAGTCAGATCAAGTCGTCCCGAATTGGGGCAGAACCAACACACCGTAGACGGAGATATCGGCTTTGGCGCTGGCTGTGGCCAAGAGGGTGGGCATCACGACAGGGAGATACGGCTCGAATTCAGGTCCCATTGCCTGGCATACCTTCGCCCAAGTGGCGATAAGATAGTGGCCAAGCTGTGTGTCATTAGGATCAACAGGACTTTCTGCAGTCAACGATTAGAAAGCCATTCATGAGAACTTGTTTATAAAAACTCACTCTGAATTTGCATAAGCAAATCAACAAGGGTATGAGAGTCAGGAAGGAACATTTCCGGCCCCACAGCAATTGCTAGAAGGAATAAGCATAGCGCACGTCAAAGGAAGAGGGGGACATAATATACCTATCAGTCCCGCACACTCCATAGCCTTGGCCCTTAACTTCCGATACTCCGGCCCATCCGCGTTACGCAGAACGTTCATAAGAAGAGGCATTATGGAGGGGTAGTACTAGGAGAGCATCAGAACCCGCGTACTTCCGAATGAAAAAGGAAAGAACCGACCTTTCCGAAAGTAGTTTCACTAGCATCAGCAACCATGGCTAACGTGGTAATAGCCTGTTCTTGGACATATCGCCGGACGTGAGCTGGATCCCCGGTTGGATCCAAAAGCTTGAGAAGGCGTTCGACGATAGGCTCAAGATACGGTAGGAGTACATTTCTTTCGACGCCCTCGCAAAAGTTGATCAAGGCTGCGGCTGCATGGGAGTGCACTCTGCGTGATAAATAATCAGGAAAGCGGCAAAAGTGCGACTGTGCTAAGCTTACCGGGGTTCTCGGTCCTCTAAAGTCGGTATCAGCACAGCAAATAGCTGTTGGTGGTATCTCTCCTGGATTATTTCCTACGCTGGAGTCAGTAAAAATGCAACGCCGAGAGCACGTTACAGTACTTCTAGATCGGTACACAGCTGGCCGCTGGAACAAAGGTCAGGAACTTGACGGGGAAGTGGATGGAAACACTTACACGCATTGGCAAGCGGCATATCGTACACGCGGATGTAGATCGCGGAACATGGGGGTAACAAGCCTGCATGGAGTAAATAAGCCCACCGCCTCCACAGGTCTATAAAACCCACTCGACGACTTTACCCAGTTCATTTTCCATCACCTATGCGCAGATGTCAAGGCGAAGAAACAGAGAAGACATGGCTGTATAAACCTTGGCTGTCCCTTCAGCAATGGCAGCGACCGCCATTAAGCCGGCATGTCGTGCTCTCCAGTCATAACTTGCCATCATGGAAGGTATGTACTACGTATAGAAATAAGCACCGATCCATATTAAAGGATTCAAGACGAACCTGGAACGCAGGCGGCAATACGGCTCGTCCCCCAACGGCACACGCCAGCCTGTCTAAACTCTGCTCGTACATTGCAGGTGCAGACTCCGCCTCTGCAGCGGAGTTCGTTGAAGGCTTTATAACGCGTCAGGGCAACTGAAACGGGAAAAAGTAAACGGATGCACGCACATCTTCGTCCAGCCATCCCTCCAGACCGTCACCCTCTTCAAACTCGCCCATTCCCTCCAAGCACGCTCTAACCATGATCCCCACCCAACCGTCGACTCTCTTGACCATTCCTGCACGCGCCTCGCTGAGACTAACCATGAACTCCAACGCCGCGAGCCGCAACGTCTGCCGCTCGTCCGCATCCAGGTCCCGCTCCACGGGTGCTGCGCCATCGAACGACGCGGATGTAGGTGTCGTGCGGGCGGATCCGCCTGCTCCGGCGGACGCAGGCGGGGTCAAAGGGGTGTTCGGAGACTGCGGCGGGGGAAATACAAATGCACCCTGACGGTCAGATGTATTTCCTTCGCCACCGTCCGTGGGAAACGGCCGCGAGACGGTGGGAGTGGGTCCACAGTCTGCACTGGGGAGAATGAGGGAGGGGAAAAACGAGAGCAGTGCTTGCAGATGGGGCGCAAAAAGAGACGGATGAGTGGAGCAAAGCGGCGTCAGAGTCGTCAGGAAGGCGGTGAGGTTCGCGTATGGAGAAGGTCCTGTTTCCGATGACGGGCTACGCAACGGGGGAGCGTTACGGGAGGGATGGGCGGTGGCTAGCGAACCAGCGGTGGGGAGCATTTGCGCAAGGGCGTGGAGAGTCTCCAGCATGGGATGCATCAACGAGAGGGACTGCGAAAGCTGCCCCGGCTCTGCAGCATTGAGATACGCAACCGACGCGAGGAGGGCGGCCTGTTTGACCTGTACGCCTCGTTTAGCAAATCTAGCTCGCCGCTAATTGCGGGTACGCACATCTATGCTTTCTACGTCTTGCAAACCCCGCTGAAAGACCCCAAGGACCGCATCCGTTTGCAAATCCATAACCAAATTCGGGCAACCAGCAAACACTCTGTACGCGCTTTCTCGTAAACCTTCTGGTGCGACGGTCTGAGTGGATAGCGTTCCAGATGCACCCGGCTGCCCTGCCTGTGTCATGTTGAACGCGAGAGCTTGGAGAGCGTGCCATGGCCGTCCTCGGCGCATTCCTTCTCCCGCAACATCACATACTGTATCGACCGTCTTACGTCGCACAAGGGGCGACGTCTCCTGCTGCAGAGAGTGCAGAAGGAGTCTCTCAAGAGTGGTGAGCGTCTGGGAAGAAAGATGGTCATACAGGGTGAGGCGCGGATGGTTCTGAGATTGGTAGGCCTGTTGCTGTTGGTGCTGAAGCGTGCCTGTTAGTGGGGATGCACCCGCTGATTGAGGTTGAGTGGGAGATGTGGGCGCCGGACGAAATAGGAGGCGTCGGAGAAGGACCAGAGAGAATGACCGCATCTGAAAACATGTTAGCTCGACGCTAAAAACAATTCGAAAGGAAAGAATGATGAAAATTATATTGATGCAGCCATCCTGCAAACGAGATCAACCGGCGCAGATTTGCCTCAAATTTCCAGGAACCCAGGTAACTAGCCCAAGTTGTCCCGGGGTTACCACAGTAGGACATCACTGAGCACGATTGAGCAAAGAGCCATCCAGTTGTCCATTGACATTCGGCCTGCCAAAATATATTATCCTGACAGGACATCGATGCAGGAACAAGTCAGAAGGCTCCAGCATACGTTCATGCGCTAGCGTATCTCCAGGGCACATATACGAGGGGAATGGATGGAAGCGCAGTTTGGACGCCCAGCTAACAGCAGTATTGAAGCGAGACACGCACCACCTCGGTGTCTGCTGATATGGCGAATTGCGCCAGGGCCAGGAGATAAAGCTCGGGCGTGTGCGCCAGGCGCTCATTGACTGCAGTTTCAGCACTGATTACAGAAATTCAATAAACTTCCTTGTAGAGCTCAAGGTGGACGCACTTGGAACGGATTTCATTATCTCCCAGCAGAAGATTTGAAAGGATCTGCGTGAGCTCTGTAGTAATTTCTTGAGGCACTACGGACTCCATAACATCAGAACGGAGAAGAGACTGGAGGAGGAGGAGGGAAAGGGTGGCAATGAATTTCCACAAGCTGGTCGGACCGAAAAATTGGATCAAATGTGGCTGTACTGGCTTTCAAACCTTGCCGACAACTTGCTTCCATCCTCCCTGGTAATCGTGCTTCCTACTCGCTTCCTCTTCACGTACTCATCCCACGATGTCCGGAGATAATACAGCAACAATACCCTGCTCACCCTTGCGAAAGATGAGTTGCTCGAACACAGTCAGACCAGAATTGACTGTTGCTTTGACCATAGCCCAACTTGCTTCAATCTCAATCGAAAGCGGACTCGTTAACACTGGCCAACAATTGTTTCGCCCGTCGACAGGCAGTATTAATACCGCTTGATCTACATGATCTATTTTCTCCAAAGTTCCTGGGAAGCTCTCTACCTTCGCTTACTTCAACAGGTCAATAGTACTTCAAGTACGCGCCAGGCCCAATTGTTAACGAGTTGTTCGTCCAGGCACTTAGTAACTCCATAGGCCCACCGGCACCTGTCCACATTTTCCCGCATCATGATGTGGATCGATATCGGTTCTTCTTCTCGGTCCAGTCCGGTTCACCCTTGAAACAAATGTGGAGTTACCATGTAAGCGCTCTCATTTGTAGGCCAATTGAGCTTGTATCGTGGTTAAGCTGGTCGTGCGAACGGTCTATGGTGGAGTGGTTATCGATTTTAACTTCACCATGTGTGTGTCTACAATTTGCCCAGATTTGTTGCAGAATTGATTGCTTGGTATGCAAGAACATGCGTTGCAGATGAGCCGGTCCACGATAATATTTCTAACGTGTCCACGGTCAGTCCTACATGTACTAGCTCCAAGTTGCTTTGGGGCTTTCGCGGATTAATTAACGAAGTCCCGCCGATCACGTGGCCGTGTAATGTCACAAATCAAAACAAAAAAAAGTCCAAAAACGAGACCCTGGCGGCTAGTTATTCGATTGGAAAAAGGCAGCGACCTGGCAGCTATTTGATTTTCAAATATTGGGTTTTTTCCTGCAGAACTGTTGACATTCTGTGGAATTTCCATTCCCGCATCAGCATTATTGACATCTAGCCTCAACGTCGCCTACATTTACCAGAGGCCACGGCGGACGAACAGGAAAGGCCGAGGGGCTCAAGTCGGAAAAGGCTCCGGCAAGTGTTCCCAAAATACATTTTGCAGACGACGCAGTTCTATCTTGTGACAATCCAATTATCCCCATCCTCATCTACAGATGATTCCATGGCCTGAAAAAACTCAGCCAATGATTACAAGTAGACATGGGGTGGAGGAATACCACCATATTAAGAGCTGTGCACTCAGGTAAGCATGTGCAAGAGAGCGGTTGCGCAACAGTGACAAAGGAAGGCACGAAGTGGCGAGCCAACTTGAGCGGGCAACAACGGAGATCAAGGTACACCTTACGCAACAACTAATTCAAACAGACAGAGAGAAGAGACTTGTTTGAAAGGAGAAAGGGTTTCTTTTGTGGGCTCGAAGATCACTTGAATTCTTTGGCGGAGACTATCAAGGTTATACATTAGGCAACATGTAATCCAGAATCCGAATCTCCGTAGGTGCCGCCAGCGCAACAAGCCGCCCGGACATCGGGTCGAGATCATAAAGGAAGTTTACTGCCTCACTCGGCATGTCCCAGATATATGCGGTCTTCGACTCGAATTCAATCTGTCGCCCCGTAGGAACCTTGGCGGCGTTGATCATGATGGACGAACCCGTCGGCCACGTCCGTACAAGATGCGTCCCCGAGAAATGTAGGCGCCCATAGAATTCCGCGTCAAAAATCTCGGGAGGGAGGCGACTGATTCCCATGAGCACGGGGAGCGCGCTCGGAAGGTCGGTGTCGCCACCGGGGACTTCTTTAATCAGACAGCGCGCATACGCATCTGAGCCACCAACGAGGCGCCCGATGACGTCTAGAACAAGAGGGACATCGGAGGAGATGTGCCAGTCGGATTGCGTCGTGTACAAGTCGGTAAAATCCTCAAAAAGGGCGTGGACATGACTGAACATTGGGAGAGGAATGATGGGTTCCACGATGATTTCCGAAGCGGGCGTACCGGTGGGGTGGAGCGGCGGGATCTCGATGACGACGATTCCATCTGCGTGCTGGCCAATAATGGTGGTACGAGAAACGGTTATCTAGAAAGATATGAGAAACCAAGACAGAATAAGAAAGAGACGTGCGCACGCTCATCATAGGTTGATAGACGTGCACCGTCGCAGAAGTGCCTTCTACAAAATCCCATGTGGTGATCAGGAAATCGCAATGGTAAGTAAATCTGTTAGGCGTGAGGGCGAACGCCTGAATAGCAGCAGAAAAAATGCGGTGCGTCGCGATGTTTTTAAGCATTGGCTTGTTTGCTGCAGGGTAAATCTCAAACACTGTGACGTCCACCATGCTATAAGGGACTCAGACAAATTGACAGGGGTAACAAAACTCACTCACTTGTTAATGCCGAGGGTATACCATACCAGAATCCGGAATCCATGGTCTTTGGTGGGTTGGATGAGAAGCTCAATCGGCGGTTGCGGCAGGACTGTAGACACCAAAGGGTATGGATTGATAACAGCTGCGGGAGTATACCCAATGTCCCAGACACTGATGCGGCCTGCATTGCTGGCCGTAACAAGGTAGCGGCCACCCGGAATGAGACGAATCAAAGAGATCACCCCAAGATTGCCTGTCACCAACTTGGGCAACCGAGGTTGGAAGAGACGCGTAGAAAACGCTGGGACGGTAAGGTCTTCCCAGCTCTTTGATATTTGAGCAATAAACCGCGCAGGCGACGTTGCAGCGTGCTGCAGATCCGCCAGTGACATATTTTCCATCGGATAGGTCAACATGGAAACTTCGTGCGTCGCGCAGACACGGCGCAAGGCGTCCATCCATACCGTACGATGGATTGTCGCAGATGCCATCATTTTTGAGGACTTGAGAGAGTCGTGAACGAAGGCAAAAAGCTGGAGCTCGAACAGACCAACCTGGCGGAGAGCTATAATGTCCATGGGGTCCATAAAACTTTGGATGTGGATGAGAGTATCCATAGGAAACTCGCTAAGTCTAAGGCCACCTGGCGGGCAGGGCGACTTGCGGATTGTGTGCTTGTCATCCGGGCAGTTCATGGTAACAGAGAGAGAGAGAGTCAAATTTTCTTAAGTTTCAACGCGTGATGCGACCCCTAATTTGGAAGGGCGCAATCACATGCGTATATCATAACTTGTCTTCCACCATGGACGTCGATGAGGTTCAACGACCTTTTTCTTCAGTGTCTATCCTGATGGAACTGCCGATTGATAACATCTTCCAAATTCTCAAGTTCGCGGATCCAGCAGATATATTTGTGTTTGGCCAAGTCAATTAGTCGCGTTTCAAATACTCGCCATTCATCTAACCCGAATTTTTCCATCCAGACATGCAAAAAGTTTCTTGAAATCACGTTGACCCGCACCGTTTGGCTGAGTGCCCTTCGACGCGTATGCGAGATCAACAGCCTATTCAAGCCCAGTTTCCCGTACGATGACATGTCGTTCTCAGAGTTGCAACGCGCTGCCACGTTCGGCGCCGCCCAACGGTTCACGAGGCGCCTGTATAAATCGGAAGGTGATGCTGTAGCTGCCCCACTGGGGGCGTTCGCCCGTCGGGTATTTATTCCCCGTGTGACAAAGTCTTCCAACGTCGCCTCCGAGGACGCAGGTGCTTTAAAGACCCTAGATCTTGTTCCAGGCGGGCGGTTTCTCATTATTACCACTGATACTCTCGTTCACCTGTGGGACCTTGGCCATAATGCAACGAAGCTGATCAAACCGCACGCGGTGGCGTCCATCCCTCTCCCGGAGCCGCAATGCGAGCCAGCCATTTCCATCCTCCCGACTGACGATGGAACGGGAATTGAGGTTATGGTTATGGCATTTAAGCTTGGGTACGTCCGAAAAAATGTTGTCAAGAAATCGACATTGATTCCGCTCTCGTATGTAGAAAGGTCACCATCGAGAATTACCACATCTTCCCAGTGGCCACCCATCCAGAGTTCATACCTGTCTCCGCACCATGCACTTTGGGAACCATGATGCGGGGTTTTCTGGCCAAACCTGGCCACTGTGTATTACATTGCAGCTACGAGATCTTTGTTTGGAACACTGTTAAAAACTTGTGGGTTAGCTGGAAGGTGCCCGAGTTTCCGGACAAAGTGGGAGCAATCATTTTGGTACATTACTATTCTCGCTCACGATGATACCCAGGTTTTTGCATACCAAGACCTGATAATTTGTGTTGGTGACAAAACTATCAGCATCTGGGAGATGCCAACGCCGCACTGCGACACCGCCGCGGCCTCATGCCTTGATAGCTACCTCCCGATGCTGACCCTCTCCCATCCCTTCCCCCGGGCCGACTCGGAATTGGGACTCGAAATCCCCACCTCAACGGACTGGTTTTGCGCTACTAGCACTAAGCCATGTTTCTTATCCCTCGTTGCCTGGAAAGGAGACGTGCGCTACATTGCGCGTTATATGATGCAATCCCTCGGCCAAGCAGCCAACCGCTATGTTCCCGCTAGCATCCCCATTCTCATGGAAACCTCTTCCATGACGGCCGCGTCTGATTACCTTGATTACTCTACGGAGATCCAGCCTTGCGGCGGAGACACACTTACCGTATGGACGTCACAACGCCCCCCTGTCATCGAGGTCAATATTTTGCCGATGCCAACCGAGAGGACGGCCGAGGGTCCACCTTTCAAGGCTGTTCGCTTGTTTGAGTACCGGGGTCCGGAAGAGCGCCAGGATGACTTCGACTTTTCTTATTGTCCGAGCAGTGGCCGGCTTTGTACAATTACTGGTGAAGGAAACGAGATTGTCGTCTTAGATTTCCTGATTCCCAGCTGGATAGATGATTAGCCGGTTATTTGGGCCGACGTTGGGCTGGCTGCTGCCTTTCGGAAGAAACGAAATCTTTGTTGCAATCTCTAGTATGGATTATGGGCACTTTTAATAGACTATCGGTATACACGCTCTTTATCCTCACTTGCTCATTTCCGGCCCGGCGGCGGAATTTCTAAACATTCGAATTTTCAGTATACTATGAAGCGGGAAGCTCCAATTCCATTATTCTATCGCATACATAGGGATAATCGAGAATGATCTACAAATTATAATCTAGACACAAGTGAAATTATAAAAAGACCGTTCGAGTTAGGTCGCGGGTAATCTTGAATGGTATATAGAGACGAGACCAGCGAGGCCAAGGCTCTGCAACAGTCCTCCAATGACTCCGCCGACAGCAATCAAGCTAGGGAATGGATGAGAAAAAATCAGTCATGCATGTGAGAAGAGTACTCACACTCCGCCGACCAGTGCAAAGACAGATGGAAGAAGGCTGGTTTCGAGGGCGGTGAGCAGACCCGTCAGAGCGCCGTCGAGCGGCGTGAGCACGGCGTCAAGGCCGAGCTTGGGGACGAGCGTGTTAAGAGCGGTGTTTGCGTCCTATCGAATAGTAAGGTAAATAGGCGCGCCGAAAGAGAAGTGACAACTGACATCCAATGTGTCCTCGACAAGCTTGGCGAGGATCTGGTCGTCAGCGCCCATGTCGCCGGGGGGCACGCAGCAAGCTGGGAGGTCGCAGTGTTCAACGCCACCGTAAGGTTTTCGAGCAGGGGAATAACGCTAGCGGTGGGAAGTTGACCTTCGGGACCTGCACCGGCTACAATCGCGGCTGAAGGACGAAAATGAATTAATAGGACGTCTTGGAAATGTCTGCAGAGAACGAGTCACCTATCCCAGGCGTGATCGCTTCAACCGCCACGTTGAGGATCTGGAAGACGGCGTTGACAGTGAGGACGGAGGTGCTGGGAACAGTGCCAGCGTTCTGGCGGGCAATTAGAGCGTCCTCGGCGTCGCGGGATGGCGCAGGGCTGGCAACAGCGAAGACAGAGAGAGCAAGGACGAACAGCAAAGAAGAGAAGAACTACATGTTGTGAGATGAGCTGGTGAGTTGGTGGGCGGGTGGGCGGGATATGAGCTGCTCCGGAGGACGACAAAAAATCAACCTCTCGTCTGGGGTTTTCGTACCTCTTCCATGAAACAGTCGTTGGCGGTCGCCGGGAAAATCTTGGAGCGTACGTGGAGTGAAGGCAGCGCAAGAGAGGAGACCATCGCATTATTGTCCATAGGGGTATGTTTTTGTGGAGCTCCCAGTCGTTGGTCGGCGAAACGATCACGGAAATTTATTGAGGGAAGGGAAACCATGTTGAATTTGAAGGTGAGTATAATGCAAGTTTTTGCCCTCTTCTTCGTCTTTTCAATTTAATTTAATCTTTTTTGGGGGGGATGTGGGCGCATGTTAGTCCCAACTGCATAACTTTGACGGAGAGGAGAAAAACGTTAGATGTGTATTGATATAGATGCCGATTCACACCGAGATTTTTTTTTGAAGCTTCTGTTAATGCGAAAGGCGGTGCGTGAGAGCCTGAGATTAGTCTAAGAGGAGAAAAGCGTCATACCAATCGGTGAACGAGGATCAACGCATCGTCTACATAATCGGAAAATTGCTGAGGGGCCGGGGTTTGGTTCAAGTTGAAGCAACTTTGGAATGAATACATCGATTCCAATCCATTCAGTAGAAAACTTTTGAAGAGTCTGCTAAATGTGGACGCGATTGCGCAAGGCGAGTCAGAGAATGACACCTTCGGATCGGGGAAGCAGTACCAGCGGCCCATTTCAAGATGGACGTTTCGTAGAAAGACTCCAAAAATATCCGATGTGCCATCATTTCCCACGAGCCAATTATGGCAAGTTTGTTCAATCCAGCCGAAACTGCGCCTTGCAAAATTTTTTTCCCTAATACAAAAAACGGGACAAATTCCCACAGCCAAATGACCAGTCAATCGCCTAGGGCCTGTCAGCTATTTTCTTTATTCCTTTGGTTGACGTTGTCGCAGGAACGGAGAAAGATTCCATAACAGCCGACGGATTCGCATGTGGGTCCACTGGCGCATATGGTGGTAACACGGGCTCTTCTGGAATGAGCGTCGAGCTTGAAACGGGAAGCCCACGCGCAAGGGGTTGAACAATTGAGGTATTCATGTCTGGGCGACTCCTCTCCAGGTCCTCGCCGCGTGGTACTTGTCTCCTTCTGCGCTTTACCCATACGATCGCGATAAGCAACGCTGCAACGATGGCAACCGTGGATATGCTGCCCGCTGCGACGGCCGCCACTAGAGGTTGGGGACCATGGGAAGTGCCTGTAGAGCTGGCCGTATTGCTCGTTTGTGTAGAAGTAGCGGGAAGAACTACACTCGTTATTGTAGTATTGGCAGCTGGCGGCGAATCATCGAATCTGAGGTAAATATTGTGGATTCTTTTCATGCGAGGTAGATAGACATGCTCACGTATACATCGCAAAATCGAAGACGAAAAGAGAGTTGCTGGCCGTTTCCGCTATCAAGGTGTGAGCCTCATTATTGAGGTCTTGTGAACTGAGAACAGGGACCGAATATAAAATATCGGCGGAGCTGCCGGGGATGTGTGTATAGGTACCGATTAAGGCGCCGTCGAGGGTGAATTTCAGATCGACGAGGGTGGTAGCGAAAGGTATGGTATTGGGAACGACACAAAATAAATATATGGCGGTCCCTGGAGGCACAATTCGTAAGATGATGATATCGTGACAAATATATATATATTTCTGGCGCACCGGTAAAGTTCAATGTAACAGAGGAAGATACACCACCGTCGCCCTGGGTGGTATCATGCCATGTGTAGTCAAAAAGTTGTCCGATATCTGGTTGTACCAGGCATCCACTGCAATTAGTACCCTGTCTCACTGTTGTAGTAACCGACGAAGCTGTACAGAAACAAGGTACTTACAAGATTCCAATGGCTCTCTGGAGCGTATATGGGAAGAAATCCAGTTATCGGGTCACCCTTCGTATCGTCAATGGTGCGGTTGGAGAGGGTAGCAATGCAACTTGGAAGCCAGCCGAGGATGCATGCCACGGGAGAAGGCAGCGACGAATCATACTCATTAGAGCCATCTAACCGCAGCCTTATTATAGTAGGCCAATAATATCCGACCTAATTAGCAACCGGGCATCGTGTCATCGCCATCGAGATGATTCCTGAGTCGACCGTAGTCTATCAGCTCAAAATTAAATCCTGACCCTATACTCTTTGGAAGTATGGCGCTACCATGGTACATCAGAAACCTTGCAGCACTTCTGGGATTCACAGCCAGAACTGTACTATCCCGATTTCGGCGAGAGATTGGGTATCTTCGGGATGGAGAAGACTGCCGCAGCCATAAATAGCGGACGCACTGCCATAATGGGGATCTGTCACAGATGATGCATATCAGTCAATGTGCAAAATCAGCATCGCAGTGGGTAAATGAGAGCTTGCGATACACAACATCACTCACGATTAGAAAGACTGTGCGGCAGTACACTGAGTGCCACAGTAATTTCAAAACAGACGCAGATCTAGAAAGAGCCGCCAGGAGCACATTGAGGGCAGAAACCCCATTATTTCTGACAAGAATGAGTAAGTAAAGAGGTTTGAGCTTGAGCTTGGAATCTGAACTCAAGGTTGAAGTTCAAAGGCGCATCACACAGCCACTGGCACAGCTTTGTTGAATTCCCACGAGTGCTATACATAGCACGGCATAGCACACTTGTCGTCGGCCAGCTTAGCCATTACACAACCCTCCTTCTCCGTTGTTCCTCTGAGTATCAGCAACATTTGTGTCCTAGACTAGACGAATCAATTTGGTGCCAGTCCACAAAGCTCGAGCGTTGTGGAGAACGCGGTTGATCACGAGCCCCATTCTGGCTCGCGGGCCTACTAATAATGCTCACTGGCTCACGACGCTGACAGGGTTCGAGGCTTCGTGCACGCCTGACTGGTGACCCGTACGGAGAAGTAAGCCCGATTCCCAATGATTAGCCCACACTTTGACCTCAGCAATCATGTTCGTGCCGCGCACTTTCTTCGTCCTCCTGCTTCAAGTTGCCTCGTCTCTGGTGACGCCGACGCAAGCCAATCCTACAGTCCGACTCGATGGCGCAACAGTTACTGGTGTCACGAAGGGGGACTGTAAATGAGTTCTTGGCATCCCATATGTCAAGCCTCCGTACGCGGCTGCCTTCAAGTATGCTGCATACGAATAACAAATATACCCCCCAGAATCGGGCCTCTGCGGCTCCGCGTACCACAGCCCATCCAATCTACAAAAACTTCGCGGCCACAGCTTATGGACCCGTATGTCCACAGCAGGCGCAAACGCTGGTCCTGCCGGACGACGTGCCTGAAATAGTGCGCGAGGAGATGGCGGGTATTGGCGCGCCAAGCCCGTTGCCGATATCCGAAGACTGTGAGTGGGTCTTATATTGGTTTGCGGGGAGTGTAAATCTGGCGGACGCGCAGGTTTGACTGTGAACGTCATCGCACCTTCAGGCGCAACGCCACGTTCGAATTTCCTGTGGTCGTGGTATGTTTTGCGTAGTATATATATTTTCCATACCTTGACGCTTGCGATTGTAACAGTGGATATACGGAGGTATGTATAGTTGCGATCTGCGATTCAGTTATTATCGCTGCTCAAGGTGGTTTTGAAATTGGATTCCCTAGCTCGTAAGCGTTGTGCTTCTGTCCGGGGAACTCGCCTGCTCATATATTTTATTCAAAGCACCGATGGTTCAGTAGTCGTCAACCAGAGCATCGCTCTTGGTTCTCCGGTGGTGTATGTGAGTATGAACTATAGGTAGGCTAAAGATACTCCAGAAATGGTCCGGATGTTTGATATGCGTCTCTCCTCAGGCTGAATGGTAGGTCTCTTCGATGGTTCTAGAGGAGACTTTGAGCTTGCATAGTGTTCGGTTTTTTGGCAAGCAAGGAAGTTCGGGATGCTGGCCTTGGTAACCTCGGGTTACGCGACCGTAAGCGCACTTCGAAGCTTGTCGTATCTGTTAACCCACACAATACGCAGAACGCCAAGCATTGAGATGGGTCCAGCGGTACATCACCCAGTTTGGGGGTGACCCTTCTAAAGTCACGCTGTAAGCATAATCTCAGTGTTGCGTTGTTCTGAGAGCTCATAAGTTTGAGTAGTTGGGGCGAAAGTGCCGGTGCCATCTCAACCTCTCTCCAGATGGTGACCAACGGCGGAAACAACGAAGGTCTATTCCGTGCAGCCATCATGGACTCTGGCACACCACTGTGGTTTGGCGATATCACTCACGGCCAGCAGTACTATGACCATATCGTCAACCACACGGGTTGCGCGAGCTCATCGGACACCCTCGATTGTCTTCGTAACGCACCTTTCGAAGCCCTGATGAGCGCCACGAATAGCACTCCAAATATGTTCGTATATCAGGTATGTCTTGATGCACGACTAAAATCGAAGTACGCAACTTATGGGCGTAACAAGGCATTGGCTGAAGCTTTATCCTCGCGTAGATGGTGTGTTTCCTGACAGATAACCCTCAGCAACTCGTCAAGCGCGGGTCTGTAGCCATGTTCCGATGATCAACGGTGTTAATGACGACGAGGGCACACTTTTCTCGTTCACTACTCTCATATAACGTCAGTTTTTTTACCCGCATTCCCTTCACGATTCTAACGATCGCAGAACCAACGAGCAGCTGGTCACATACTTCCAAACTTACTACGTTCCGGGTGCTTCCACCGCGGAAATCGAACACGTTCTGGCGCTCTACCCCGACGACCCTGCTGCTGGCTCTCCCTTCAACACATCCGACCAGAATGTGCTGACGCCACAATTCAAGCGCTTCGCCGCGATTTTGGGGGATATGGTATTCCAGGGACCGCATCGGTTCTTTTGCAGGAGCGGTCCGGATTGCAGCCCACTTGGACGTACTGTGCGTGTCGCTAAGAGGTGTCGCGTTCGGTCGTACTCATAGATAAACCGCAGTGTACAAGCGCGGAAAGGCGACACCCTATCTCGGAGCAGTAAGAGCCTTTTTGCATACATTCTGCAACTACTACAGGAGCCTGTAGTTCCACAGTACGGAGCTAGCCAATGCTTATGGAGGCGGCGACCTAGGTGCCTTCTTCATCCGTTTTGCGGCGACTCTCAATCCCAGCGCGGCCGACGCCACTATCAAATGGCCCAAGTACACGCTGAAATCTCCTGACTTCCTCACGTTCCTTGATGGGGATGTTCCGCTCACCATTACGCAGGACGACTATCGCGTCGAGGCTATTCGAGCTATGACTGAATGATGCTCCTGCATCCGTACTAAATAGCAAAAAATGTAACGGATGCATTGGTTTTAATGAATGCATTGCAAACGTGCCGATGCTACATAAGAATAAAGAGATCGGCTGAAATTCAGTTGCTGTATTATGCGCTCAGGGTCTCATGGACAGATCTTATTATTTGAACGTCTTCGAATTGATGCAGAAACGAGGAGGAGTTTTGGCGGATGAAAGGGTTGTGAAAGCACTAAAAAGTCACTGAAAGGGAATGCAAAGCTCAGAAACCTTTTTAGGCCGAAATGAGTGGCTTGGCATTACACAGCCACTGAATTCCCACGAGTGCAAAACTATCAAACGTCTAACAACGTCGCCTGGGAAACATATGGACCACCAAAAGAAAGTCGCTCCGCCTCACTCGACTCCTTCGAGTTGTTCTGTTCCCTCTAGGAGTTTGATATCAGTAATATTAGTCTTCAAGCTTCCGTCCCCTCCACTGGCCCTGAGCGCTAAGCCCTTGGTGGGCGTTTGATGACTGTCAGATGTTGGATGACACCGATTCCGTTGAAAAAAATGATCATCAACTTGAGTTAGCCGCATGGATCCTTGTACATGTCACACAGTTGTTTCTCTTCCCATCTCAGAAAGCCTGAAAGTTGGTCTTTAGTTCGATGATACCTCCAGGTGCGCTATGACCCGGCGAGCAGCTGTGAAAACTTAATGACTCTAGGTGGTCGAACGTGGCTCACTATTACACTCATTTGTTGTCACATTCCTTTCCTATGTGCGCAAATTCTGTTGTTTTTCCTTGAGACGATCCTGACTTTGGACTCAAGTTGCCCAGGCTCACCTTCAGAAACCTGCGAGGCATAATGTCATTGGAAAGCGGGACGCACTCTCTAGCGGGCTGACGGCCGCTTCCTGGATTTGGACGGCCCAACCAACCACAGGAAATGTCGCGTTCATTAGAAGTTTCACCACTTCCGGAGGCAAAACAGCTACTTCAGCCACAATCACGATGACCGCGGTCAACCAGTTCACCCTGTGGGTGAACGGTCAGCCGATTGGAGCGTCTGGGAAGGGAGCGAATGACTGGCAGTCAGCCCAAGTGTTCAATGCTGCACTCAATGCCACGACGAATACGTTTGCGGTTTTGGCGGTGAATAATGCCGACTCAGGCGCGCCAGCGCCAGGGTTCGTGGCTGCCATACAAATCACGCACGCCGACGGTTCAGTGGAACCTCTTGTTTCCGACCGGAGTTGGGCTGTTTCCGCCATCGTCCCAACTGACTTCCCAACCGTGTTAAACCCCTCTCAGTTTGATTCTGCGATGGTCGCTGCACCTTTTGGATCTGGGCCATGGGGAACCAGTGTAACGGTTCCACCCGTAACTCCAAACGCTGCGATTCTTGCGGGAAGTACGTGGATATGGTCCACAGCGAAAGCAGCTACCGAAGCGTGAGTCTCGGTTCCCTACATTCTCCTCCGGTATATCGTCTGACATGTATATTGAAGTGCCGCTGGAACCGTTGGATTCCGCAAAACAATTGCCACTCCCGCGGGCAAAACCGCTCAATCCGCCACGGTTGTCATCGCAGTCGACAACGGGTTCTCTCTCTATGTCAATAACGATTACATCGGCGTATCGCCCGGAGTCCCTGTAATTCCGGACTTCAAGCGTGCGCAGCAATTCACGGTCGATCTTAGCGCCCCTACAAATACATTTACCGTCTTCGCCTCGAACATTGCGGTAACGGCTAGGGCTGATGCTGGACCTGCCGGCCTCGCCGCCTCGATCACAATCCAGTACGCGGATGGAACCAGCGATGTTGTAGACACCGATGCAACTTGGTTGAATGCCGACTTCAAAACTGTTCCTGCATTTTTCGCCACGGCCGACCTTGCGTTATCCCCGTCATTCGCCTTAGGAACGATGGGCGTAGCACCGTGGGGCCAGCTGACTGGCGTTTCCGACGCACTTGCTGCCCGAAGGTCCCTTCAGGTCCCTTTGCCCCCGGCACCGTACCCACAACTGGAAGCAGTACGAATCTGAGCGTTACATCTGCCCCTGCTTCAACAACAAGCGCAGCTTCTTCAACTGGCGGACCTTCCACGAGCCCTGCAAAAACCCCCGGAGGCCTCGCTTCTTCGCCTTCCGGGACAAGCAGTGTATCTGCCCCAGCTCCAGCGCCGGCTCATCAGATTCGAATCTCAACACTAACGCCGACACATCGACTTCTCATACCTCCACCTACCTGATCGTTGGGATCGTCGTCGGCGCGCTTGCCCTCATCAGTATCATAGCATGTTCTGGTGGCGCCGCCGCGCGCGCGACCCCCTGCGCCACACACGCACCCAGAGCGTCCAGCTGTTCGACCCCGGCAATAACGTTGGTTCATCCGTGGCGGCTTCGCGGCGGACTTCGGTGACCAGCGCGGGGCGCACGGAGATGGTGCAACCACAGCAGACAACCTATACCTATCCGCGACCGCCGGTCATGATGCAGGGGGCTTATGTGCAACCAGCCCCCGTCGGCTACGAACAGCAGCCGCCGATGGCGCAGGGGGTCTATGGCCAACCGCATGCCGTTGGCTACTCTCAGCAGTCGTCGATGGGCAGGGTTATGGGCAACCAGCCGCCGTCGGCTACCAGCAGCAGCAGGCGATGGCGCAGGGAGGCTATGATCAATGGTCAACTGCTCAGAGTGGCTATCCGCAGCCGCCCGCATGGCGCAGCAGGGCGTCTATGGGCAGCCGCACGCCGCTGGTTACTCTCAGCAGCAGCCGACGGGGCAGGGTTATGGCCAACCGGCTTCCGTCGGCTACCAGCAGGCGATGATGGCGCAGGACTATGAGCAACGGTCAATTGTCGGTCAGAACGGCTACCCGCAGCCGCCGATGATGGCGCATGGTGCGTATGCGCAACCGCCGACTCAGAGCGCCTACTCTCAGCAGCCGGTGATAGCGCAAGGGGCCTATGGGCAACCACAAACCGCCGTTCAGAACAGCTACTCGCCGCCGGCTTCGGTGCAGAGCAATTCGACCAGCAGCAGTCGCCTGTTTGCGGAAGGCGGGCCGTCACAGACGGTAAATCCAAAGCCACTCTCCAAGCTTGAACGCGAAAGGGTTTGGCAGAATAATGGTGCCTCCGCTTCGGGTGCCAATAGCGCTCGCACATCCGTCGAACTCGGCTATGCTCGAGACAGTGTCGTCGCGCCTAATGAGGACGCGTACGGCGGCCTCAACAACGCAGAGCCCAACGCAGAGGCCGTCGCTCCACCGAGCTACTCTGTACAATAGTCGGTGTTGCAATTGAGGAATTGTGGGATCTGCATCGTACACTATATTTACTTACACCTATACCCCTTTCTCGCTCGGTTTTATTTTACGTCCTGTATGTGTGCTTTTTGATGTCCTTGTACCATGGGTATACAATGAATTGCAGTGCAACGAATTCTGTCCAACGATTCAATGATACATATACACCATTTCTACAGAACCCCATTATTGTGTGCGTAGGCTAATCGCGTATTAAATATGTTTCAGGTGCGAAATAAAGTTAGGCATCTACGTAAAAAGTACAAGGTCCGCAAGAAAAAAAGACGCCTACCACCGTCGCTTGCGCTCTGGGACCAGTGGTTCTGACTCGGCCGCTACAGATTGCGAGGCGCTATACGAATAGCCGGGTGGCGGCGCCTCGGGGTACCCCAGAGTTGAGGGACTCGGAACTGGAGGTATCGGAGGGGATGGCGGTGTATCTGGAGAAGGGGGTCACCACAGATAATCCTGTCCGTGTCTTCGCAGATCTAGAGGACTTCCAAACGAGAAATGCGGTTATCATGGCCACGATGGCGAGCACCCCGACAATTGGAGCAACTATTGCTGCTATTGGAATTGGGTGTGAGTTTGAGGAGGTGAGAGCGGAGCGGTGGAGGCGGAGGGGTGGAGGCATTGAAGGAGCAGTGGGAACACTGGCGGCGTTCAGGGCATCCGAAGTGCTCTGAAGTTGCCCCCAAGGTTCCATTCCCAGTGGACCTTGAGATATCGAGGGTGATAGCAGGGAATCGTTGCCGAGAGAAATGTGGCACCGAGGTCGGGGCACCGTTTAGCCACGAAGTGTCTGTCCGGATGATCTCGCTCGTTCCATCCGTATAAAAGATCTGGATGGCGCCGATGAGGCCAGCGGCCGTAGGGTCTGTAGTCCCTTGAGCCGGGAAATTCTGCGCAATGATATTGAATACGTTCAATGTAGAATTGAGATTTACGATAAATTGCTGTGGATGAGGCCAGACAGAGGGGACAGTAGCGATATTGGTCAACCGGTGGCGACCCAATGTAGTCGCCATTGAGATA